>BGZK01001853.1:0-100251 GCA_005406025.1 Eumeta japonica
GTAGCGATTAAGTTTCTCTCTATTATCTCTTGCTATACTAATAACAACTTACTGCATGAAAGATCTCTTCTAGAATCCCCAGCATTGACTAGGCGTTCTAACCTGTATCAGTATTCAGATTTTTTATATAACAAACCAATAGTTCGATTATTATTACATGTGCCTTCCACATTAGTCAAACTTTTAGGTGGATTGAACAATCTTTTTTTCGATGCCCTGGACTTCCACCACTTTAACATATGTACCTAGTTTGCGGATTATAATCTATAAAGTATTCAGTTCGTTGGTGTGGTAAGTGTAGTAAGTTGTAGTAACATTCAAATATATTTGCGACCTCACATCATGTCAGATACGCAAATCAAACACACCGCTGTAAAATTTACTACAAGAAAAATCATATTTTTGAACAACCTCGATCGGGAAACGAGCGATCTACGCTCTCGCGCGCCCGAGTAGTGCGCCCCGAATCCATTAATAGGCGGCACTCGAGGGCTGTGTCATCGTAATAAAATGCAAATTAGCACAGATTTAATCCGGACTAAGCCCCGCTGAGCCCAATTACTGTTAATAATCCCGGCGGCAACAAATGCGAGCACTCCCGTCGTCGGCGGCGGCCGCTCGGCCGGGGCCGGCCCGCGCGCCGGCGCCTCACCGCGTACAGGTTTTCCTTTGATTCTCTGCGCGATCACTAAATTTTGTCCGTGCACCGCGTGTGCGAACACCCGTGAGCGATCGAATCAAGAGAAGCAGTTATCGACTGAACGATGTAAGGGCGAAGCTTGCGCCTGCTTCAATATCGCAACCTGTTGATACAGTCTGACTAAATTCTGATTCTGAATAAGTGAGATCTCTTCTAGGATCTATAATGAATTGTAAACTGTTTCACAGTGTCGGCCTTCAAGTCTGTCACAGACGTTATTATTATATCCATTAAAAGTAAATTTGGTGAAAGAATGTATAGGTAGGCTATGACCAAAAAAAATAATTAAAAATATTTTGGAAAAAGTAACTTCACCATGCACAGAAATTAACTGAAAAACATATGGTAACACAAATTAAAAAAAAAAAACTAATTGAACCTAACTAAAAGTTTATCTTTGCCTGCGCATAAAATATAGACTCAAAGGACATGTTTCAGTATTCTTACGGAACCGTCTTATGATCTTAGACAGCACACACTTAAAAGTTTTTCATTTGTTTATTTTACTCATTCCAACAAAACATATCCGTGTGATAAAAATACAATATAAAACAATACACGCATCCTATATCTTTACATGTAAAGCCGTATAATTTTTTATGTAATGATTATTATTTGACAAATGATTTTGAAATATATAGAACGATGTTTGTCAAATTTGATCATTTATCGTTCAATTATAAAATAAAAGAGTAAAAAACATATATACCAATTGATTGACCCGTCCATAGTCGACACTGGCTCTTCAAAATTTTTTCGAATTTTACCATAAAAAATGTTTGTTATTCACATATTTTTTTATGTGCCCTTTTATATAAATTACAACATTGTTGTAAAATACCGCTGTTGTGTCAGGTTTCACTTGAATCATTTGGTTTTATGAAAGAAATTATATAGCTAAACATAAATGCAATACAAGCAAACTACATACCATCATTAATATTTATCTAATACATGTCATTGAGTGTGTTTATTCTGTCGTAAACAAAAAAGTGAACACTTACAAATTCCTTTTAGTAATCGATAGCTACAAAAAAAAACACGCAAATGAAATTGTTAACTCTCATTTACGCCTTTCGGGCGGGCGGGGCGCGTTTGTTTAGCGGAGGCGACGGTGAGACGAGAATAACCGAGGGGAGGGCGCCGTGTCGTAAGCTTAATAATTACGTTGTCAATAATTCCGCCGAGGACGAGCCTTCAACTGCGCCCGGGGCTCCTCCGCTGTTTTGTATTTTGAAATGTTGGGCTTTAATTTCCTACGGATTTAAAGGTTGTCTATCTGAAACATTAGGGCCAGATATCAATATATTAGTTCACTCTCGGCGATTCTCAAACTCGAAACTCGAATGTACACAATACGTCACTGTTAGCTTTGCACGAGCCGCTGCACCAGTTGGTTGATATTCAGTAGATAAATTTGGTAGTAGCGTAGTAAAATAGTATGAAATCTTAAGAGAAAGATCGTGTATGATATTATAAAATGATACTAAAGTCAGATGTGTTGTTTTCAAATTGAAGAAGCAATCAAATCGACCGAATGAGCAGAACGGCTGAATTTTTTTATGGAAATTGCCGATGGAAGTGAAAAAACCACGAAATATTGATGAGGGACTTGTTTTCTTAAGAAATTATCATATCTAATGGCTATGTCGTTTCATAATGGACTTCAATGTCAGAGGAGCGACCGTTGACATATCTAGGTTAATCTCTAATAGTCTCTAAAGTTTTGTAAAAAGCTCACGAAAAGTGCCCTCGCTTGAGTTGGGCATTATAAGAGCGACCCGTCCACGCATACTCCTGAATTGCTAATGGATGTTTTGATTATCTTAGTTGTGTAATTTATGACATAGACAGTTCAAAGCCAATGAATACTCTGGAGTTGCGGGTGTTTTTGGGGGGCGGTGATGGTGTACTTCTCAGTGGCCGGCCCCTTAAAAATTCTTTCGAAAAGTCGAAAGCGTCCCGTGATTTCTTTCTTGATCATGAAATATAAGAACAAATTAAGAAGTATAATTAATTATTAAGATACGCGGAGAAGGTGGTGGCTGCGTTTTGTTGTACCATTGGTGGAGGGTACTCCATCGTACCTTTAAACAATTATTTCGCTATGCTCTAAATGATGAAAAATTAATATTAAAAATATTACAGTTTTATTGATTTCTCTGTTTTCAGTAAGTCTCGGTATGTTATTTGTAAGAGACCTGTATCTAGATATTGGAGCGAAACTACATATTGATATTACCTTTATATCACGTTCTTATATGTACATATCTTATATGTCAATACTCTTATCTATTTTAAATCAATTCATTTACTTTGCATTTTTTCTCGTGAAAATGATGAAAATTAAAACAGTATCAAGAACTTACCTATTTGAAGAGCCCATTTTATTTTTAGAAAGAATCTCGGTAGGAAAGACATTCTGAACCAACTGGATCATTAACATATTTATAGTATTCGAGTATTCGAAAGTGCTCAGTATAATTTATTCAAATACTCATTCCGCGGAAGCGACATAAACTTTCATGTTAAATAAGCACAATCTCCATTTGCCTGATGCGGAGAATTTCAACTAAAATCACGCGTGGTGGGCGCCGCGAGCACGCGTCGTCCCGCGGCGGGCGCGGCGCGGGCGCGGGCGCGGGCGGCGGCCGCGGTCTCATTCCCGGCTCAAACGTAAACATTCACGTGTTAGACTACGAAATTAGATTTGGTTCGATATAATGAAATGCAAATTAAGCTGTATCTGCATAATCTTCGAGCACCGAATGAAATACCTTTGATTGTTTAAGGTCTCTCTCACTCTCTCTCTCTCTCTCTCTCTCTCTCTCTCTTTCGTTGTCTCTCATATCCATCAGAAAGGTTCATATTATTAAGAACATTTTTTATCTAACGTGAAGCAAGTTTCTTAATGAGATTTCGTCGAGATTTGGGTATCGCATCACTCTTTTAGCAATGTGATTTCAGAGGCTAGCTTCGAAGCAGAAGGTGGCGGTTTCGACCCAGTCCACAAGCAGATGTTTTAATGAGTCGATTCAACTTGAATCAAACCGCTCGCTTAGTATTTCAGACACTAGGTTAAGCTCGGATGTTAATTGTCATCGCATAGGTGATCGTCGTTAGCAGCCTCCGCTCTGTCACAAACCGTGGAAGGCCTGTGGTTCAAGATGCTTGTTCTGAAAAAAGAATCGCGGTGGTTAGAAGTTGGTTCTATTACCGCAGGTTTTGTTATTTCGTGAATTTGGCAAATCTTTGCGAAACAATAATTGGTAATTTTATTAACACTGGCAACACTTTCTATTTTTGATTTCTCGGGATCGCTAGAACTATATTTCGAACTGTCTGAGTAGAACAAATCGATTTAGAAATAAAGATTGCGAAGTTGAAAACGCCGATTTCCATCGTCACCGTTAATCATTTTGGTCGACTTGCTTCAAATCGATCTTGTTTTTCTTTTTTCTCTAGAACATTCTTGTGATAAAAATACAATATAAAACAATACACGCACTCTATATTTTTACGTGTGAAACTGTACAATTTTTAATGTAATAATAATTATTTGACAATATATTTCTGAATATATAACAAGATGGTCATCATAGTTGAACATTTATTGTTCAATTATAGAGTAAAAGAGTGAAAAATAAATACCTATTGATTGACCCGTCCATTGGCTCTGCAAAGCTATTTCGATTTTTTACAAAAAAAAATGTTCGTTAATCACATATTTTTTTAAAGTGTTCTTTTACATATTTTATAATATTGTTGTAAAATGCCGTTGTTGTAATAGACTTTACTTTAACCATTTGATTTTTCTTTTTTCTTTAAAAGAAAAACGAGTTTATTTCTTCCTTAGGCGCTTCAGTGAGTAATTTTAGTAATTAAAAAAATTAGATTTACTATTTTAGTTGTTTTTTTCTTTTATTTTAGTTTTCCCATTTCACTTGCAATTGATGCCAAAATATTGTTAATATGGATAATTGAGTATTTGTAAAATCAGACTACAGCATACTATATTATTTAAAATCCAGTCTCCTTAATTTAAATCCTTTAGTAGTTTCGATGCTAGCTCACTTTAAAATGAATAGTGACCGGGTAACATCTCGTTTTCATACTATGACGCTCATAACGTCATCGAGTGGAAACGAAAAAGTGTAGTAAACAGTTACAGAAAAAAAAAACGTGATCGCAGGAAGTTTTATAAAGTATAGGTTTCCATCAGAGGATTTTCCTGGGATGGCCCTCCGAAGCGAACATCGTCTCTCCGTTTAAAACTCCGAACGAAAAGGACTCTCGTCGAAACTACGGCAGGAGATTGTAGGAGGACATATCCCAATCTGACTCAACTATGACATGATTGCGATTTTTGCAAGTCAGACGGATAGAATTATTTTAATTTTTGATATTATTACTACATGCGACTGAAAATTTATGAGTTTGATATTTGAATAATTATTCAGAATTTTAAATGGTATTATTTTAAAAATCATTAAAACAGTGAGTCTCGTGGTATTGCATTTTATGATAATGATTAATCAAAATACATTTGTATGCATTACTTCCTCTTTCATTTTCACTGCTAGATTATAATGATAATAAAAACGTCGAACGACTTAACTTCTTTTGATTATATATATACTATCATTCTAAACGATTGCACAATTTTCATGCCTAATATTTTAAAAGCCTGATTTTTTGTTTTCAGATAAATATGTTATTTTAATAGAATTTTAACTTTCGACGTAAATTACAAAATTGTATTATTGTTCTCTTTAAAAATATTCCTATAACAATAATTATTTAATTTTTTTACACAAACAAGTAGCATGTCTGTAAATATGGATGGTGGTTGGTGGTATATTTTTACAATTTAGCAAAGTTAACTTGGAATTATGAGAAACTGATGCCTGCTTTAGACACTGTGTACCTGCATTATAGGTCACCGCAGACCCACTCCGCAGTACATATTGTGTAAGAAATGTTATAAGGATATTGTAAGACTATTGAGTATGTACTTAACAAGGCGTTGTATACAATTTGTAATAGTACTTTTTATAGCATTACCAACAATTACTGCGCTCACAAGCAACAACCCCTTTCTAAAGAAATGGTAAACCGAAGAATTTTCGAAGACACTTCCCCTCCATAAAACGGTACAGTTTCCACCGACATCTATATAAATCTGTCACCAACATCTATGGCCATTTGAAAAAGGTGAGTGATAGCAGACTGACAAAGCTAATCTATAAAGCGGACGTGTGCAATGGAAACGTCGTCAAATGCTCGGTAAATAAAATAGTACTGAAATAAAATAGTTAAAATTCATAATCAACTATATTATTGAGGAATCACCGGATCGGCTATATTAATGAGAAATAAATAAAATATAAATATATATCTCCCCCTCCAGCGGAGACAAAAGCAAAGTTGAACCTAACTATGTAACTATTGTACCCGTATGTATTTATCGAAAATTTATCGAAAGAACACAGTAAGTATTAGGATTTAAATACAACACTGTCACTCGTCAGTTGACAGCAACAAAACGCCCAGGGCGCTATTTCAACTTTTATTGTCTTCGAAGTTGGAGAGTAAATTGCCCGAACAAATTCTCTGGGCACTAAGTCCGCGGCTTATCAGCGGCCTCTCGTCGAGATCCTCGAATTGAGAAATGGCTATCTCGACGGGGCGACGAGCGGCACTCCCGGCCGCCGCGTCCACGCCCACCCCACGACGGACCGGATTAAAAAGTTTAATTAGTAGGCTTTGCGTCTCTATCGCGGCGATGGGCCCGCTCACAGCCTTCTAGCGCCCCGCTAACTGCCATTGATGATTTTCAATTTGCCGTTATATGTAGTGATCTACGTCAGGAATTTTTGTAGACAACTCAGCTAATATTGTGAACATGAAAGTATGTTTATTGGTTTGTCATTTTTATGTTCGCAGCAACGGGCCTACATATCCGTATGATTGTTTTGCTTCGCAATAGCTTATAAGCCGGAGAGTGACACAGGCATTTTTAGCCAAAAAATTTATTAGCCACAAGAAGGGAGTTTTTAAGAGAATAGCCCATTCCTTTCTAAAATCCCGTCAACGACGTAATGTCGCCCCTGGGCTTGTGGGCGTCCTGGGCGGCGGTATACGTACACCTATTCTCTTATAGCTCGCATAATAGTTTCTCTTAAAAAACACTATGAATTACAACAAATAATAAATTATGTGAGATAAGAATGAAGACTAACTCTGTAATTCGTAGTCCAACCTTAATAAAATTTGGTGGATCGGTTTAATGTTGAATACTCGCAAACATTTTTTTTTCCATCAAAATGCATAAGTCAGTGGCATTTAAACTTATTCCAAAATACTATTCCACGTGGGTGAAACGGTGAGCCATATAAAAGACGATCGGTATCGGGATTGAATTGATACTAAGACCAAGAGCGGAGTGCCACAATCATAAAGCAAATACCGCAACAGGAGCACTGATTGACAGATGTAATATAACAGAGTGACGATTGTGTTCTTTTACATTACTTTAAGATTGTGTTAATTTTAAAAGATAATAATTTGTATCAAAGAAAAGAACAAAGTGTTCATTATACTTCAACAATAATATAATAAATTAAAATTACGTGACTGAAGTCTCTGTTGTACTCGTAGCCGTATACGTGTCGGTCTCGGTCAGTATAGATAATTTAGAGGTTGCGACGGAGAAAAATCTTATTTTTGGATATAATCAAGAAAGTCATAGAGTTATCGCCAAGGTTATTTTATTCTACTAATACAGAATATATTGAAACAAAATAATTTTGTAATCTGTGAATACGTAAAATACATACTGCATTATTATTGATGCTTAGTCAGTTTTAATGTTTTTATAAACATTATATATAACAATATTATAAAATGATCTTCTATAGCACACCACTCATGTTTTACACATAAAGTGCACGGTAACTTTAAAATTAAAATACTTATCACACATCCTTACGTCTTTGTCAGATTTTACATGTCTAAATTTATAATTCTTAACGAAGAACCTAAGAGGCTTGTATCCATTCAAATAGAAGGATTATAAATCGACCATTACATTAGCAAATCAGCGTTCAAGTTTCCAATCGTCCTCGATCAAACTCGGATTTTTGCAATGGTCCTGAAAATAGCAGGAATGATTACGCAAATTCATCTTATATTCTGATTATCCAGTCTTTTATATAATCATCTTAGGCAATTTAAAAATAAACCAATTTTTCCAATTATCCTGCGACTTACACAAAGACTACTTAAATATCGGAGAAAACATGACGTAATTTTAATGACGTAGTATGAAAATAGAATTTAAAGTTGCTTTCACTTTTTTATCTGTTTCTTAATAAAGTACATAGTTTTTGGAACCAAAATATTTTTTCTATTAAATAACATAGGTACATATTTCCAATAGCCCTTAGAATTTTGTATCTTATATAATTGTGAGTAACATATTAAGCCTAAGTTCAGTACGGCTAAGTTTTTCTATTTTATGAGGATCATTTTGTAGTGCTAGTGCACATTGGCTTTAACAAATTTATGATTGTCGATGTCCCACGCACAACAAATAATCGATACAAAATAAGGTCGAAAAAAAGGTTTTTCGTATTTTGTATACAAATTCAAGATAATTTTTCATTACATTTTTTTGACATTTAATTATAAATGTGTATGCCATTTTTTAGGTAGTGACAGTAATACCATTGCTATAGAAATTTTAGGATTCTGATCAAAAAACTGCGACTACTAGTCTTGACAGTCCTCTCTTTACGTCAACCTAACACTACTTAAAGAACTCTCAAGATACCGAAAGGTGAAAACATGAGGATTTAAAGTCAGCCCTGATGCATTAACACTTCCCAAACAAGCTCTCTTAAATATTTGCTGAGTGAAGATGTGTGTGGTCTGGCGTTATCTTGGTGGTACTTCTTGCTTGAATCTCATCAGTTGTTGTTAGTAGAGATCCGAATTGATGGTTTTGCCTGACAGTAAAAGCTAATATTGAATTATGCCTTTCCAATCTCACCATACATAGCATCAACTGATTGCGAGTAATCCAGGTTTCGCTATAATCTGTGGAGCTTAATTGGCTTTTGACCATGATCTTTTTCGCACATTCTTGTCGTAGATAATCCATTTTTCATTACTTATGATCAATCTTTTAAAACGGTTCGGTTTCATTAGTTTTCAATAGAGAATCGCAAATTAGTACACGATTCATTAGATTTCTTTCAGTGAGCTCGTTGAGATCCAAGTATCGAGCTTTTTTATATATCCAGCTATTCGGCTATGTCGTAATAATTAATATATCTTGCTTTACTTTTCTTAAAATGGCATCAATTTTATTCGTAATAGGTTGACTAGAGCGAGGTTCATGTTTGACATCAAAATTACTGGATTGAAAACCTAACCTAACCTAACCGACATTGCTTTAGGTCCATAAACGTCACAAGTTTTTTTTGCAGATTGTGTCGCATTTTGCCCTTTTTTGTAATAAAACTTCAAAATGTATCGAATTTCTATTTTAGATTCGCTCGTTTTGGTGGACAGAAAAACAATAAATAAATGGTGGACGTCGCTTTCCGTTTTTATTCCACTTTTTTTTCAAATATCGTATATTTAATGGTATGAAAATTAGCAAGATATAAACAACACAAGGAAAGACATTTTCCTGCAACTTTTGAAATACGAAAAAACTTTTCCCCGATCTAATACAACGATTTTCCTATTTAGCTTTCCTGTGTTGCTGTAAGTATCGACACAGGTCATCGTCTTGTAATGTAGTATCAGTTTCGTATATTTCGTTTGCTTTTATTTTAACCATATTATCATAATCCTTCTGAATTTTTAGTAAAGACCAAAATTAATATTATACGAGTGGATATGTCTGCATAGGTTTGATTCAGATCTCAAGGGAACAGTAGCTACAAATTGAATATACCGTCATCCTGTAATTTGGTTTCACGGCATCACAGCGGTCTATCATTGATGCTGATTTTAATAGTCTTGATATGTATTTCAAAATCAGTCCATTCCCTTGCCTGAACCAAAACAGTTAGTTGGTGATCAATAACGAAAACAAAGATAAATCTTAACAAACACAAAAACGCAAATCACCATCACGGTCCGGCGCACGGCTTCAGAAGAAAGCGACTTAGTGCGCGGTGCTTAAGTAATGCGTAAGTGATTACGTTTTGCTGTGTTGTTGTTGTGTCAGGTTTCAACCGCGCAGTCACTAAATTCCACTTGCCCTTTCATAATTTTTATTTTTGATTTAGGATATTCGACCTTAAAAGCCCTTGGTGTGGTGAAAGTTCGTAACTGCAAACGAATGTTGTCACCGATGAGGTGACGGAAACTGACAGAGTAACGTGCTGGTCAGGTTTAGTTTTGAGTTACATAAAAACTCATTTGTCGATTTGACCGTGGCTGAAATCGAACTTGATACCTTGTGATAAAATGACAAGAAAACAACGCCTTTAATCAATGAGTTATTACCGCTCTAACTAGAATTTAGAATAAAATAGATGTGGATGATTCGTTTTAACTGAAACAATTTTCGATGGTAAACCATCAAATCTCTTTAATATTATAAGCAACTATAGTTGTTTAACTCTTTTGACGTGCATTAAAAGTTTATAATTTTTTTGTATGTCTATATGAAAATCAATTGTGATTGCTTATTTTAATGGTACTTATAGAGAAAATACATTTAAATGATTTGGTTAAAATTAAAGTCAATTATAATTATTTTACTCGAGTAAAATAATTATAATTGATTAAAATAATTATAACTGATATTAACATAGCATTCCAAGTCGTTCATAGTGTAAGAGCATTAGCAGCTAAAATTAATTAAAAAATATTTTTTTTTATTTGTATACAATGCTATAAAACTCTGAACTTTGAACCTAGTCTAAAAACAAAAGAATTTTGTGGTAAATGCTTTTAGATTTTATTTGATAAATTAAGTCGTTGTAGCAAGAAAACGGATTTTATCAATGAACAAAACTTTAAATATTCTCTTAATCTGTATAAATCATTGCTTTCTTAAAAAAAAAATCTTATAACCGATTTAACCTTTTTGGTAACGAAGTCAATATTAACAAGAAAATAAATATTGATAAACACTGGACTAACGTGTAAACAGCGATAGGTAAATTATTAATCAAGATATGCATATAATGATATCCGTTTCTACAGACAGTGCAAATCTAAGCATAGCCTTACGTACAATGCGATAGCGTCGAATTGTTCCTTACGCTTACAGGAATCTGTATCATGCTGATGTAGGTACCTTTTGCTCGCAAGGAACAATTCATGCAAAGCGCTCAGCCAATTAATTGGGCCCATAAATCGAGGTAACCGACTTGGTATTTTCCCCGGCCGAGGATCACAATCGGCTAGGTATGGAGCTTCGATTCCGGCGTGAAACCAATAACGGGTTTAATTCTTAATGTATGCTAAAAGCGTCCGTCAGGTTAAACTTTAAAATATGTAAGCGATGAGTATATATTTATATGCTTGCCAACCTGAATTTGGACGTTGTTGTTTTGTTGAATAACGTTAGTCATTTAACCACATTTATTAATAAAAGGATGGAAAAAATACATGTTTCAATGGCTATAGTAGTTCTTTGTGTTTACTCGCAAAATATTACATCATAAGGTGTTTATGTTTTTAAAATACTTCAAATAAGTATGCTTTTTTGGTTTTCAGGAAAATTCGATTCCAGAATACATGAAACAAATTCTGGTAGGAATTTTGAGTAGAGACCAAAATTGAGGATACGTTTATTATAGTGTTTTGGTTCTGCGCTGTTAGGGACGAGGTGAAGCTCAAATCTCGCGATTTCGGAGTATTCATTAACCAGGGCCGTTTGTCCTAGTTATGGGCTATCGATTTGTTTGGCACGTGAGTTGTAGGCTCACGATCGATGAAAGATTCTTTTTATCTTAAATAAGTAGAAGATATAAAATTCTCAACATTTTGATATTTTTTCCTATTTTTACATGTATCTAATACGGGATCTTTTCATGGGACTTGCATTGAGAATTCAATTTTTTTAGGGTACCATCAATTCTTGACGTAATTTAAAAATATCTGCATTTTATGCTGGTCTCCGATTATTGAGTATATTAATCTAAAATGATTTGTATTTGAATAAAATAGTATGAACATGAATAATTTATTTAATTCATTTTTCCTGTAATATATTACGGAAAAGTTCCGTTACACTAAGTTTTCCACTGAAAGTATACAGAAATACTATTTGTTTTCACAATTTCATTATTTAATCCACTTCTTAATTTGTAAATTGTTTATAATTATCATTATTAATTTATATTATTTACTTTTTTATTTGTAAACAAGTTAATTATCTTTATTGTATTAGTACATAACTATTTTGATAAAATTAAAAAAATAATTATTTGTCTTTTTACTGTCAATAAGAACTCTCACTATCTGACTTACAATTGTCTGTTTTTTTATTATCTTAAATTTATAATAAGATACTTCTTATCATATACAACACAAAAAAATCATAGATTCAAGAAATAAAATTAGTTTCATATTAGTTTAAAATTCTACGCGCCGAATCAAAATCAAAAGTTAGCATTAGATACCTCACTAAGAGAACTAATAGAGGAAACTTATCAATGTTGCGACAACGCGCGATCCGCCCACCACACGCGGGCGGCTTAGGCGGCGCGGGCGTTGAGAGTTTTGCTGCTGTCGGCGCGCCGTTAATCCATCAACCCTTGCCCAGCGAAGGGAGACGCGTCACCGGTGCTCCACATTGCACGGATAACAGATACACCTGTACCCAACGGGATGTTGCGATAGAGAACAAATAGGTGCAGGTTTATGCAAACTACAATCTTCGCGAATTCTATTTAAAAAGACGTACGATCGCAATTTTTTACGTTTGTTTGTAGTTGTCATGTACGTTTATACGATACCGACAAATCTTCTACTTTTTACGAGAGTTTTAAAAATTGTACGTCGTTCAATGTTTCTCGTATGGAAAATAGGTATTACGCGAAATTTCTCTTTCTGAAACTCTCGTCTCTATCGGCCAACATCGAACCGCACACGAAAGCGAGACGTATGTGCGGCGAGCCCGTTAAGTCCGCGGATCAGAGACATAATCGGAAAACGATAAAACGTAGAGGTCCAATCGTGAACGGTGACTCGTGGGCGCGCCGAAACGGAGCGCGACTATGTAGAGGCGCGTTATTGCCGGATTGACGTGACGCCGGCGGTTGTCGCGCCGACGGCGGCGGCTTGTCAAACAATTCGAAATGGGTTTCCCGCGTGTAGTGCTGATGCCACTCTGATTCACGGGCGCCGCCCCGCCCGCCCCGTCGGCGCGCCGCCCGCCCCGCGCGCCCGCCCGCTGACGTGTGCCATCCGGAGTGTTCCTGCGAACGTTACGATTTAGTGTGCGTTCTCGATTTGGGTTATGACACAAAACAGAAGGGATACGAAGTTATTGGCAGATGTTAATGCCATATAAAATAGTATAAAGAAACATTGTTCACATTGTTTATCGACGTGAAAAGGAATTTATAAATGATTCTACTATATCTTTATGACTTATATTTTTGTGAATACCAAGAGGCATACATATTGGTTTTCTTGTTGTATAATAGGTAGAATGGTTATATCCATTTTTTTTAATATCATATATATCAATTTCTGTATCTTTGGTGTGATAAAGAAAAAAAGAAAGCATTATCGAAAATTCGAAAACAATTTTCGTGGACATAATATTAAATCTTTTCTAGGAGACAACTTGCTTGTTTTTATTTTTAAAGTACAATAACAGTTTTAATAATATTATTGAATTTTATTATTATTTTTTTGTATTTCTTCATTTAAGTTTGAGATATATTTTAGCAATAAGGATATATAAACATTTTTGAAAATTAATAATTATGTTCAGCTGACAAAAATGTAATTATTAGCAATATAAAGTTTTTTGTTTGATTATGTGAAACCTGTTCAAGATTATGAAAAAAGAAATAGATCTTGTCTTTAGTAATGATACTGATTATTTTATAATGATATTTTATATTATAATAATACCCAGGACTACAGACCGAAGTTCATATTCAACTGATTCTGTTTTCAAGAAATTCGCTTCAGACTTTAGACATAAAGTCATTCAATCAGAACATCTCAACGTGGGTCGGCCTATACACAGAGGAAGGACAAAATTAGACATCATCCCGTTGATATAATTTCCTCACTCCCTGTTCGCTGGAGCGACATTTTCGGTACAGTAAACAACATTCGGTTCGCGAACAGCTCCCGAATACTTGTTAGCGGAACGGTATTAATTTTATTTCCGGCTACGCGTTTCCCCTTTGCCGGCGCTGATCTAATCACTTGAAGTAACGCGACTAGACGCCCCCGTATAGATTGATGGATCGCCGGTCCATCGAACGCCTGTTTACGGTAGTGCTGCGGACAACAATAGTCGAGGTCCTCTGCAGCACCGCCCTACCCTTTTAACGTCTCCCCCCTTTTTTTTTTTGGTCATTAGCGGGCCATTCATCATCCGGCCCTTAAAGAAAAATACGATTGTTTCAATGATTTTTTATTTTCCTTTCTTTAATGGCCATTGTTAATTGTTAAAGTCAAAGGTCGACTCGCTTTTTTTTTTTAGATTGATCAGATATGAATTTGCGATTTTTGTAAAATGGTATCTGATAATGAATATTGTAACTTATCTTGCAAAAGTATATGAATATCCGTGATATAAATTTAAAGACTGTTGAAAGTATTAAGTATAAATAAATTGCTCAGAAACTAAACCAAAAAAATATTGGGTTGGAGGAATGAAAATAAAACACGCTACTAAAAGATACAGTTTCAAATTTTGACAATTCTGAAATTACCCGCATATTATGCCACTGATTTTCATGTTATTTTAACGCAAAGACAGTCCCAAAATTTAGACTTTTAATATTCAAAGAAACTGAAGATTTTCCATATCTAGTGGTATTTTTTATTAAAAGTAACGACCATCAAAATGATGTCAGCGTAAGTATCGTCATCATAAATAGTTCTTCTCAACCTAATGATAAATTGAATTGTAGTGTTGAAAACGTAAAACATGTATGTACATGAGGCTCAATGAGACAGACGACAGAACTCTGTGGGGCGAATGTATGCGACGGAAGAATCGCACACATTGACACAGGACGGAAGGATTACGAACGGCCGAGAAAAGCTTAAGCATTAAAAATGGGCCAAATTTTAAACACCCGAGCTAAAACGATTGATGGATGTCAGTCACGCAAAAAATGTATGAAGAGATCATACCATTCGGAGATCGGTAGTCTCACAGAGATGTATATATTGAAGTGTTATTACTTACTCGAGTCTTCGCTATCGTGGAGAAAGAAAAAAAAACCCTGTTTTCTTTAATATCAATCTCATCACGGACACTAACGCCTTCCCGATTTCGCTTCTGATTTTTATAATCCTGATCTCGGTTCTACTTTTGTTTTCTTCATCGTCTCGTATCTGATTCTGTTCTCAACAAAATCCCCTTATTTATTCGGTACTAGTTTGCCCGATGGTCGAAATTCGTCCATAATCACAATCGAAAATTTGAGGAAAACATATATGGAATTGTATGTTTCCAACACTTTTTATAATTTCATATATTTATTTATCGTATTTTTGAGACTTACGTAGACGTAAGAAGCGTGAAGTATAACGAATAGAGAGATCTAAATAAAGGCTTCGAAACTACGACGAAGTTGTAAAAAACTAACAGTTCTCAATTTTTTTTATTCATAACACAACCTTGTTAGTGGTAACACAACCCACTAACCAAAGGAAAAAGGAAGAAAACCGGTTGACAAACAGAGGAAAAAAGGTACTGAACTGTTTTGTATTTGCCTATTTATATGTGCCAATAGATTAGTAATGTTTTTGAAATATTTTTATGCACACTGAAATGAAAAACCCGTATACGAACTACGCATTTACAATACAATACAAAACTATCAACTTTTGAGTGTAGGCATTAAGGATCATACGAGTACCACTTAATGTGTGCTAGCTTTCGCCTACGTCTCCGCCAACGCAGATATCGAACGAATACTTTCATATCAACCGATTCTATTATTCCGCCAATCATAATACCGATTCTATTCCTGCTTTTAAATTCAATTTTAAATAAACGTAAAAAAATAGCAGCACAATGGGATAAAAAGTATCCTATATGTTACTCCAGGGAATAAACTATAGTTTATGCTCTATAGTGTAGTTTATGCCACTATATAGTGCAGGGTTTCTTAAACTTTTTCCAGTCACGGACCCCTTTCGAAATTTAAACACCTCTACGGACCACTGTCAAAAAAAAATTGTTATAAAAAAAGCCGTACTTATATATTACATAAAATAATTTTCTTTATTTGAACTTTAATCATTAAAATTATTAAGTACTAAGAGTACTAATTATTAAGTACTAACTTAGTAACTAAGTTAATGAGAAGGGTGCTGTTGTTTGGCCTCAATGAGAACGTTAATTTGTGGGACTGTCTTCGACAAGGCAAGTCGCATGTCATCTGCGACGTTCAACCGATTGCGACTTTTTGTCTTTATTGACATCAGAATCGAGAACCCTGCCTCGCAAAGATACGTAGTAGCAAACGGTATCAAAATGGACATAGCTCGCTTGACTAGAAGAGGGTAAGCTTGACTTAAGGAACCCCAAAGTCGCCAAGATCTTTTGCCTGAAATTCAGCTTTCAAAACTTCTTTTGATCTCATGTCAATTAGATCATCTTTAATAAGATCTTCATCACTAATGCTGTCAATATCGATTAAAATGGGCTCCACCCATGTTTCTTTCAAGCGACTCTGGGCTGAAATAACCTTCAAAAGACGTCTGCAATGTTTCCAGATGCTTAGACACCTCTTTCTGTACCTTCTTTGATGTCGTGTGGCTGTCACTTTGTGTTTTTGCATTATCAACTCTTCCAACATCGGAAAATTTGCAAAATTACCTGATTCCACTCTCCTTTTCCAAAGTGGCAGTTTACCTAAAAAACCTTTCAGCCGTTCAGACGCATCCACAATGGTGACTGCAGGACCCTGAAGAGACAGGTTAATCTCGTTCAAATGAGTAAATATATCAGCTAAGTACGCTAGACCTTCCACAAAATCTTCTCTTTCAAGATATTCATACAATGAATTTTCTTTGTTTTTCAGAAAAAGTAACACTTCTTCTCGCAACTCAAACAAGCGCTTCAATACTTGTCCCCTTGACAGCCAACGAACTTCTGTGTAGTAAAGAAGTACTTCATGTTCTGAACCCATTTCTTGACAAAGCTTTTTAAACAGGCGGTGGTTTAAGGCTCTTGCTCTGATGAAGTTAATTATTTTGACACATGTAGACATAACTTCCTTCAAAAAAGTAGGCATAGTTCGTGAAGCCAAGGCATGTCGATGCAAGACACAATGAGTGATTATAACATGAGAGCACTCTTTCTTGATCAAAGCCGCAAAACCAGATGTATTACCAAGCATCGCGGGAGTTCCATCGGTACATATACTACCAAGTTTAGTCTTCCAGTCTACATTTTGTGCGATGAAAAATTTTTTTATCATTTCAAAGACATCTGAAGCCTTCGTAGTTTCTAAAAGTGAGTCGCAAAAAAGAAACTCCTCTTTGATACTACGCGTATCATGTTTTACATAACGGACAAACACCAAGAGTTGGCTGCATTGTGATACATCGGTGCTTTCATCCAATTGCATACTGAACGGAAACGGTGAAGCATTCAATTCTTCAATAACCTGCTTTAAAACATTTGACGACATTTCAACAATTCTAGAATGAATAACATCGTTTGATAAGGGAACAGCTTCAACCTTCTTTCTTTCATTCTTACCACACACAAGTTCCACAATATCCAGTGCGCAAGGCTTCACTAATGTTTCCGCGATAGTATGTGGCTTTTTTTGCTGAGCAATACGGTAAGCAACCTTGTACGATGCCTCAAGACATGGTTTTTGTGTCGGGGTGAATCCTAATTTAGGTAAAGTGCCGGCTTTTTCAAACCGAGCCTTCTTAGTACGAAAGTCATCAATGCTGTCACATACATTTCCAGGGTGGACAGTTTTAAGATGTTCTGACAACTTTGCTGGTTTCATACTTCCATTAGCAAGCACTTTTCCGCATAAAAAGCACTGCGGTTTTTGAGTTCCATCACGTTCAGTCACGAAAGTAAACCCAAGTTAACATAAGACTCGTCATACTTTCGTTTCTTTGACATTTTCTTGAACAAACTGAAACAATGTAATATACAATTAGGTACGTTACACAATTGAATATGTAAGTTTGTATAATTAAAAATACTTATTATTATTAATCCTCTTTTACGTACCTGTACGTTTCACTAATTAATTAAAACAATGCAAGTGGCGGGTACGATGTGCCGTGCGGCGCAGCGACTGAGTGAGCGAGCGGGTGGCGCGGGCGGTGGTGAGGCGAGGCGGCGGCGGCGAGAACTCACGCGTACATACAGCTCGCGCGATGAGTTTTGTCTTTGACCGCAGAGTGGAGGGATACTGCGCATGGGTACTGCCAATCATAGCATTCGATACCCAATTTTGACTTCTGCGCGATAACGGTCAAAGCCAAAGACTCATCGCGCTAGCTCAGGCCCGCGCCCACACCACACAATTTTTGAAAAATATTTTTGCAAACTCACCTCCTACGGACCCCTGATACACCTGCTACGGACCCCTAAGGGGTCCGTGGACCACACTTTAAGAAACCCTGATATAGTGGTATATATATATATATATATATATATATCGTAGTTTATAACTTATCAGACAGAATTTGGTGATATATCATCAAATTCTGTCTCAAGTTTTGCAGAGTTTGTAAACAAATGCAAAGACAGACGGACTAAAATTCTAAGATCCTCTAACTCAAATATATTTAATGTACATTTTTTTTTCAATGTGTATAGATGAGAATGTGGCCATTTAATTATATAAACATTTTTTAAGCAAAAGTGAAAAAATCAGCAGGTGAATAATAACTTTTATAACCTTATTATTTGATCATGCAACCATTGCAACGTTATGCGGGTTTTTTTATCACAGCATCACAGTGTGTAACTTAAGATATAATTGTTACTAACAAAATTTGGACAATCACTCAACCGACGTATTGTAGGCCTGCGCACTTTATTATCTACTACTATCGATAATTTTCGCAGAGAAAATTTGGATGTCTCCTTAAAACGAAGGTACTCACGAATACAGCTTGCTAGTGTATATTAATAAAAAGTCTCATGTATTGTGGACTATAGCTTGTGTAGTTATGTAGTTAGTTATGTACTAAGGTGGCTTGGCCGTATTATTGTGGTTGACACAGCTTATTAAAATTAATGTACTGACGCACACACGTATACTGTTCAAGACGATTATATTCACTCCTAATTTATTTCAGTTTTTTAGAGCGTATTTTCTCCATTTGAATATTTCCTCATGTAGTTCTTTTATTTATTTTTTTATTTATTCTTTCTTATTGGGGCCTTCTTAAAACTGTCATCTTCGTCATCTTTTTATTACTTTTTGTAATCATATATTCGGCTCGTGGCTCAGTCGCAGTACGCATTGAAAGGTGGCTGTCGTACTTTCTACAACATTTAGTTTCATTTGAATTTAATAAAATCTACCGAGCAGTGATACATTAGTGCTGGGAACTCTTAGCGTATTCATCGAAGAAACTTTTCTTCGTTTAATAAATAGCTTCCTCTTTGTTCCCGTTTCATTGTAACTAGTTCTCTTGATAAAAACAGAACATGTACGAGCAGGACTCGCGTTCTGAAGGTTCCATACAAAAATTTCTACTTTGTTCTCTAAGTATTTTTCCCCAAAATTTTTCCATATTAATTTTCTAACTTTACAAACTTTCACAAATTTTTATTTAAGTTACAAGTTGAATTTAAAAAAAAAACGTTTATATGTCGATGTACATCGCGGTTAATATTTCAATTACAAATGTCGTTCATTGCATAAAAACATTTCATTTATATGCTGTAACTACTAATTAACCATTTTCTCTTTTACTTGCGTTGTGAAACATGCTCTTTACCGAATTTTATAATTGATAACTAAGTTTGCGAGTGTCAAAATATATGATAAAATAGCTGTATTATTTGATTGCGTTGAGTTAGAAGCTTGAATATTTTACGCTTCTATGGAAATATCGATTTTATTACTTTTATTAATTTTGACTTGATATCATCATCCATTCTTGTGAAAAAGAATCTTGACTGACAGACAAAAAAACGAGCAGATAGGCAGATACATACATGGACTGACAAATAAAAATAACAAAGTGATCAATAAGGATTGTATTTTTCTTTCGGGTACGGAACCTTAAAGTAATATATACAATGCTCTCGAAGAAATATGACAAAATCCATTGTGTCTGGACTTATGAAACATTTCATATATATTTTACAAAGTCCTAACTACCATAATGAGGAATTCACCTATCCGATGATGTTGAACATTTACGTTGGTACTGAATTTTCTTGAAGGAATTTTAAGATTATATAGAACGTTTGATTATTGATTTACTCACTTTAAAATTAATTGTAAAAAAATAATATTCAACACTTTGCTACGACACGGGTAACAAAAAAAGGAGGCGATACCACATGTACGCTTACCGAATTGTTTATTTGGAATTTGAAGGAAATAAGAATATATATATATATATATATATATATATATATATATATATATATATATATATATATATATATATATATATATATATATATATATATATATATATACATACGGATATACATATATATATAATAGTAAACAGTAAATCAAAATTCCATTGTAATAGCAAAATAAAAATAATAAACAATAAATCAAAACTCCAAGCGATAAAATATATGCTGTTTTTGTCCCTCCCTTATCACACTTCTGAGATTGGATCTCAACCCGGCTAAAGAAGTTTTGTTATTGCAATTTAGTGGAGAACAAGTTTAATAGCTTCACTAATTTGTGAACAGAACTTATTTTGTAGAATAAATAAGAAACTGACTTAATTTCGACCCATTTAATAGGGCAAAAGTTATGGCATTAAAAGTACATAACTTTTTTCATTTGGATACGCGCACAGCGCCCTCCAAGCGGAAAACTGCCATTGCTGTCGTTGTGGCATATTTTTATTTCGTGATTTTAACTGAAATTGACTCGATATTGATCGTGGATGCTGAAAAACTGTTTTATAAAATTATTTGTCCGTCTGCCCTATATATATATGTATAGGTTTTTGTGGGCCGCATTTTATGAGAAATCTATTAATACAAAATTACGGCTTATTCAGATTTTATGCACCCGGAGCTATTTCATATTTTTTTTAGGATAATTTGAGTTAAAATTACTTTTGCACAATACAAATGGAGAAGGAGCTCTTTAGTCGATTATGGGTATATGTTTGGACTGAAGCATATAGAAAAATTTGGAACGATTCTCGATGTGTTATTTTCAATAATAAATTTCGTCGAACACTCATAAGTCATCCTGTCCATATAAATCAGAAATTTAAAAAGCAACCCGTGCATGTTGGGTCATGTATATCCTAATACGCGTAGCTGTACTGCCTACGGTACCCCGAATTTATAGTTCCGTAGTAGTTATAGTATCCGTAGTCAAAATCAATTCGGATCTGCGCGTACTCGGTCAGAAATTAATTGTGATCGTACAGGACAGCGATAAATAAGTAAAAACTAATCAGCAGTTAAATAATAAAATTACTTTAAAAAGAAATGGAAATTACATTCAGAAATCTTAAAATAATGAAATGATTAGTTGTTTTTGGAGTCAGTGGCAGATAAAGATATACCAGACGCAGTTTTTTATATTAATTTTCGTGATTTTTCTTCATTTTGACTCAACACTTTGTTGACACACGAATCTGTTGAGTTGGTTTATTTCATGTTAACTGATGTGTTATTCGCTTTGATTATTTTACATTTTTACTTCGTCTCGCTTTATCTGGCATCAACTCCGGAAACAATTTATTATTTAATTGTTCTAAGATTGTAGGAGGCGATTTTTTTGAAAAGTTATTTTACCTAACATTTATTATTATTTTACATAACAAAAGTTATTTTACATAACCACGAGTAAAGGTTATATATATTATATGATTGGCAGGTGGTCTTTCCACGATCTCGAATGTTTCTGTGGCGCTATTGAAATAAGAAAGTAATATGTTAGATTCTTGATTACAGGGGGGAAGTGAATGAGAGCTTTTAAGTGGATAATAAAGCTATTTATTTCGTAGGTTTAAAAGTACGTTAATCCGTCGGTTCCGGATCAATGTCCGGACCGTTTATACCCCATCGGTATAAACGGTGGTTAAAGCCGTTCAACCGGCATGGAGGCAGCGTGGAGAAGTTGAGTTAGAAATCCCTCTATCTGAAATAAACTCATGAGGATGTGTGCGCTTGTAATACGTAGACGAAATCCTCATGCCTAGTCTTTATACTTTCTAACGACATGGGAGATGACATGTATTACAGGGAAATAGAATATTTTAAATCATATTTTAATATACACATGATTGAATTATTTTACATGGAAATAAATAAATTTTGATAGTAAAATAAGTCATAAGAATAAACAAAAAAAAATCGCTCAAATATGTGTCGGACCCGCTTGCATTCATAAATTTCTATTTGTCTATATATCCGTTACCTCACGTATATTATATTGTATATGATGTTTTTTATGAAATGTTGAAAGTAGCAAATATTCAAGAAATATTAATTTTACTCAATCTATAGTAACCGTAACGATGGCATGCAAATTGAGTACGTTGTTACATAATACGCTAAATCATAAATTTAATGTTATCTGTATTTAGTTATTTTGACAATATTTTTTTTAACGTATAAGTTTCTTGTCTCATAATTACATTCAGATGACGTTTGTAGTTTCAGAACAGAGAGGTAAACCACGAGGACCATATGACAGAGTAACAAATGAACTTAAAGAGAACAATTAAGAGAGTACTGTTGCGATTCGTTAAATAACGGACCTAAAAAAATCATTATATACATATATATATTATGAATATTGGCAGAAAATAGCACGTACGAGGAGTTAGAGTTAAGCAACGAGTAGCTACCGCAATCACGAGAGGTGACGTGCGCCTCCCCGCGTCGGCGCGGCGCTGGCTGATAAACTCCAATAATAACCGAGTCGGTCAGGGTTTCCCGCTATTTGCAACTAGCATTCGTCGGTTCGCCCGTAACCGTAATTTTATTACACCGCAATTATTGTGACGTTTAAACGCACGAACGTCTAATACTGAGAAATGTGCTGCGCGGCGGCATACCTACGCCGTTCTCGACATGCGAAGACTATTTATTTCCCTTTATGAAACTCGGGGGTACATAAAAATTGTATTTTTAAAAATATCTTTCTAAAAGTCTCGTTTATGAAATATATAAAAATCGAGCTTCGAGACACGAAAGTGAGTATCGATCCCGCAATAAAATATGGGGATCGCCGTAAAGAAGCTACAATTTCGGTGGCGGTGGGGTATGTTTGTAGTTCGCACCGCTTTCCGCAATAAATCAGGCGGCGAGCGAGGGCAAAGAGTTAAAGCGGAAGAGCAGCGCGCCGCGGCGGCCTGCCCGCGCGACGCCCGCGCCCTCGGCGAGCGGCTACCTGCCGCCCTATTGAAACGTCTCCCCGGTCAGACGTTTCGTAAGTACGTTGTGCTATTTATGCACTTATGAGTCAGTCGTGACTCGATCGAGAAAAGAAGCATTTGTCATTTTCTAATTTTATTATATCACTTTTTTCCCCTATGCATCTTCTGGGAATTCAACGTTACACTTTGGCAGTTATGAAAGAAAAATAGTTTTATAATAATAGAAGAAACCTATAAAAAATGTAGAAAAATTATTGATTTTAGTAATATTGCTTTTCTGTTTAGTTTACTTGAAAATAATTATATAACATAAGAATATTAATATGTAAAACGAAAGTAAAATCTGAGGTGTTCAATTGACAAGTAATCTAGAGTAAACGAGTGTTTAAATTTAACCAACACTGTAATTTACTTTCTAATAAATATTCTCTCTATTTTACTTAAGTACGATTTGTCACAATTTTTCCACAAATCACAAAGAAACCAAATTCCTTTTCTCATTCCATTTAATAAAATCTTAGCTAATGAAAACTAGATATCAAAATCAAAGACCTGATATTGAAAGTGTTCTACATGTTTATAAATGTGAAATTAATTCAAAACTTAACGTTAAGGATCTCTTGAAATCTGTGATCATTTCTGTAAATTATAACATTATCACTTGAATTGATATAATAATTTGTTTTATAAATCAACGTAAAACAATGCATAATAATACACACATCACACGATATACGCAAAGTAGCATTTTTCAGTAATTCTCAGGCAGGCAGTAGACGAAGCCTTATGTCTTCTCCGTCACGGTCTAGGGATCGCGGGCCGAGTGCATGACCGTCGCCCTGCCCCTGTTGCGTCGGCCAGCGTCGGCGAGCGGACACTTTCCCCCGGATCGTTATCCGGGGGCATCTCCATTGCACACCGACGCTCCTCGAATTTCAAGTAATCAGAAGCTTTCGAAACTTTCCGTCTTATTGGTGAACTTTCGAAGTGCCACTCGCCGTGCCGAGGGTACCAAAATGAATTATATCGTCCTAAGGAAAAAAAATCACTTCCCAAGTAATGAAAACTCCGGCTGATGCGCTCGAGAGTACATCCCGTCCGACGGATATTACGGCAATATATTTCAATTACACGTAAGAAAAAGAACGAGTCGTTTGAAGTAGCTGAAAGGCCAGATTACAGTCGTGAAGGAAATAATAAGAGAGGCCCCCGCTAACGAGCCGGCGGAGGGAACTCGGCGAGGGGGCCGTGCAAGGGGGAGGATGCATTTTGAGAGTGATTAAACTTGAGAAATCACATATATTTTTTATCCATTTCTTTCATTCCGCCTTGCAAACACGAGAGGACCGAACGACGCAAGTGGAAGCCGTCGTCGGACCGAACGTTCAAAATTTAATGCTCTCCCGTTGTTGTATATAAAGGCTGACGTTTTAATGTCCCGGCGTTGGTTCACTCTCGACCGATATCAGCATCGATTAAAAACGGTCCAAGAATGAATCTCTGTGCCCACTTTGAGGGTCATGTAAAGCTTTTTTTATCATTGAAAATACGGTTTAACCGTAACTGAAAAATTAAAAATACAATAAAGTTAAACGAATTCATAAAATGAAATTTCTTTTGCGAATTAAAATGTTCTTCTATCATGATTAATCTAAATAATAGCAAATATTTGTTCATGCAAATGTTTAATATTGTATGCATTATCAAAACCAAACATGTTTTTCGTTTTATTATGAAAAGAAAGCTTATTTATCGAGTTTCATTTATACATCATTTCGAAAAGGCTTAGTTCTGCTGCAAATGCAGTTACAAAGATAAATTTGTTAGATATCCAAACCGCCAGATTGATCTATTTTGGCTGTTTTCATATCTTGATGTCATATGTCATCTTGTTGTGGGACATGCCGTAGATATTGATAGAATTTTTGTGCTGAAAAGCGGGCTGTTCGAACTATTTACAGACTGGGACCTAGAATATCTCTTAAAACTAAGTTTAAAGAAATTGTAATCTTAACTCCGACATCTCAATTTATATACGAAAATTTGATACATGCAAATAAGAATATAGAACTGTTCGAGAAAAATAGTGATAGACATAAATTCAATACAAGAAATAAAAATATTACATGTTAGTCGACTGCATAAAAACACTAATTCTTTTAAGGGGCTCTGTGTGCGCCTGTTCAACAAGGAACCCTCAAAATATACAAAATCCTAAAATAAATTTAAAATCAATATTAAGGAATTGCTTTTTAAAAAAGGGTATTTCACAATTTGTGAATATTTAGAAGACAAATAGCCATAGACATAACCAGCTCAACTTCTAGCGGGTTTCTCTAAGTCATAAATTTATATATGTTTAATCGTATAACACCATGTATTTAAAATTGAAAAGAACTACCTCGAAGTTTCATGCCTTACCATCAAGTAGCAAAATGTAAATTCTTGAAGTATCATATTTCAAGTCTTGCTCATCACCTATGAAATAAAGATATATTTCAATTTGAATATATATATATATATTCAATGATTCGTTTTTAAATAAAAACGAATCATTGAGAATTCGATATTTGTCTGCCTATATGTATATATATATATATATATATATATATATATATATATATAAAGTTTTTTTGCGTAGTGTATCAGACGTTACTTTGGAGCGTTTTGCAAACCAATAATAAATAATAGTTTGGGAGATGAACATGGTTGTTTGGCAATTTAAGCAAAGCATGGTTGTAGAACATATTTGTATACACGTATGTATACATCGAAGCATTATCCTTACTCAGAACTGAAAGTTTTTTAATTTGAAGTCGACTGTCTTGTGACTAATGTCGAGAAAAAAAGATATTTATTCTGAAAATTTCCAACACATAACAATAGTCGATACTAACAGAAGGTCTCGTACGTTTTACAGGAGAAATTATTAAATTTAAGTTTCAAACATTTATCGTTCCTTAAAAAATTAAACATAATGTTAAACTGCATTTTAAATCATCTATATTACGACATAGATCTATAGCGTTTGTCAGTACATTACATTTTTTGAAGTGAAACTTCTTTATCGGCGTATGGGAGAAATTTTATAGCAATTTAACGTTTTTCTGTTACGCGCCATGTTTATCTGTCACGCGCCATCTTTATTTCTGGGTAACATTTTTCCGTTACGTGTCATATTTATTCAATGTTATTAATGTCATCGTGGCATAAACATAATTGTTACTAAGGCCACCTGTCACATATACTTTCTGTCAACACCCTAGATCTATTTACAGTTTGTATATATTACATGTTCCTATTATCTAAGTTGAAACCTTTTCAACCGACATACATGAACTATATCACATTCTTTCATTGAGTGACTCGATTTTATATGTAGCGTTCGATAATTTTCTACAATTCTATATGGCCCCGCTATAACATCGCATTAATTTAAAAGTTTTATCATGGCTGGGTACCATTACCAAGTCTCCTACATGAAACTGCGATTTCTGGTAGTGACGTGGAAAATAATATTTAAAAGAGATGCGGTTGGCAAAGATGAAAGATATTTATTCTAATTCCAGTTGATTTCTATTACCAGCCTTTCGCTTACACGGTTGGGTGCGTGTTTATGCGGGTTATTTTAGTTAACCTTAGACAGGATTGTAATATCGGTGAAAATTAATTACAAAATATATACGATAACAACGTTAATAAATGTATTAACATGAAATGCTATATCTGGAGGAAGATGTTGATTGTATTATTTTTAGCCATGTGATAATAAAAGCCTTTGCATAAGCTTTATCTAATTTAGCTTTATTCAACCAATTACCTGTAAAGTTGTAAATAGTAAATCATTTTCGAAAAATGATGTCATAAAGAAGTTTCACTTCTTACGTGTGTACACTAATACACACACACACTTTTTTTTGTCTAATTTTGTGGTAGCTATTTGTTTAATGATGCACTGACTCTATTTCTACGAGTATCATATTTTAAATGAACATCTGCCTGTTTGTGTTTTCATAACTCAACAATGGGTTGCCCGATCTTAATAAAAATGTATGTACAGTAAGAACATGTAATTGGACAAATGGTAGGTTATATATGATTTCGACTTTATTTGTTTGTTTGTCTGTACTAATCTCGGAAACGGATGAAGAAATTTTAATCAAATTTCGAGCGGAAGGAAATTACCTCCTGTAATAACAAATAGGTTATTGTTTTATTTTTTTTACGAGTATACTGCTATACAAATATGTAGAGTGTGTCTGCACACAAATTATTTTGTCAAATTTTGTGATAATCAATCATGTCCCTGATGATTGATTATCACTGATAATGATAGATAATGATCTACTGACTCCATTCTTTAATTTTTTTTTAATTTATGTTTATGTATCTTTCTGTATGTATGTCTTTTTATAACTTAGGAACAGTTCAACCGATCACAATTAAATTTGATAATTAATAAGAACATACGACTACGAAACGATAGGTTATTCTCTGTATATATGTGTGTTTATCTGTCTGTATGTCGTTTAATAACCTAAAAACAGTTTGAACAATCTTGACGGAAATGAGTACATCGTAAGAACAACTGATTGCACAATTGGTAGACTACATATGCTTTCAATAGACCATATGGTAACCATAAAAAAAATAGTCTCTATTTTCGTATTTTTTCCGTAGCCATATTCGTTTGTTTCAATATACTATGCGTATGTATGTATGCGTGTGCGTGTGTGGGTGATAATTTTTTCATGGGTTTCCATGATTTATAGTTTATGTAAATCTGTCATTTACTTTATTGACATTTGTTTTAAAACAAAAAAAGCATTTGATTGTTACTTGTTTATACTAATATGATAAATAGACATAGTTTGTAAATTTGTATGTAGGGTGTAATCTCTGGAACAACTGCTCCGATTTCAAAAATGCTGCTAACAATAGGTAGCTACATTATATTTGAGTGTTACAGACTGTCTTTATTTTTAATAAGTATGTGTTTTCAGTAACAAATCACAGTAACAGTAATTTATGTTAGAAAAAAACATTGATTAATTGATCAGCATGCGCTGCCTGCCTGGTTTGAAATAAAGAAATAAAACACATGCCAATAATATTAGTTTTTAGTAGCTTTACAAAATAGTACGCACTACCACATATTTAAGTTTAATATTTCAGCCACAGAGGCGAATTTTATGTTAAAAATAAAGATGTACAAGATGAGGTTTACGTACAGTTTCCAAGTATATACTATGAATTCTTATAAAAAGAAATAATTCTGTAGGTATTGCATTATGGAACGGTGATGACTGAATAGATAAGGACATGGCCTCGGATCAGAAAGTACCAGGTTTGATCTTGACCAGGGGCGAATCAACCAACGGGTCTTTGAGTTAAGTCAACGTAAAGTACACCCTCCTTGCCTCCGAAAGCACGTGAAGCCGTCAGTCGCGGACGTTGTCACCTGCCTGCCTATGGTGGAGTGCCTATGGTCCAAACCGCTCAGGCAACAAAAAGATCGTAAGAAGATGTGGCTGAAGGAATAGCTACAATAGGTAAAGACCGTCACGACAATCAGTATGAAAATTTCATGTATAAAGAATGTGCTTCTTAAAGCAAATTGATTGATTAGCAGTTTCGTACCAACTAAACATTGCTACCAATTAACCATAAATATTACCAACTGAGTGCCAAGGTGAGCACGTGCCGAAGGCTGAAGTGTATGAGGGTGTATAAATATGTCATATCGCTAAGTTTGCGCCTCGGGCTACGAGGGCGAACCCGGTTGTACTGAAGCCCTTATCCCTCTACAATAGACCTCAAAAGCGATGGGCCGTTTATGTTCTATTTCGTGGGAACAGCGTGACTAAAAAAGAAACTAACTACACAAAGAAAAAGACGCTTAGAGAAGGCGCACTTGAAACGACAATAAAACATTGCTAATGAAAGCAATGGTCACAAGCGACAACGCTTAGAAATAACATGTTTAGAAGTAGCTAAATATACAAAAAACCAATCGTTAGAACAACACTCTATTAGACGTGATGAAAGTAGGACCCGTACGCAGAAAAGCAGGGAAAACGAATCATCTGAAAAACGTGCTCTCAGAACGGATAACGAGAGAATACGTACACGGGAGGGAAGAGAAAATGAATGCAGTGGCGTTGAGTATTTTAATAACGCGATAAATACATGTCGCGATAAAGTGCGTAATATTTGCACAAAGGGGCGCTATACCCAGCAAGCGACCAGATATATTATATCTTTATATAGATATTATATTATTATATAGATATGGATTATGTATTATATAGATAAAATTACTGCCACATCTCCAACTTACTTTCCACGAGGATTACATGAAATTAAATAAGAATTAATACTGCGCTACCGATGTAACAATCATGCAAGTAAAAGTAATACACAGAATAAATTATTTTTTCAATAACAAATAATAAAAGCTTGTCCAAAAAGAATTTTTCTTTATTTTTATTTTTGTTTGTACGTTGGTACAACCTAATGGAGTTTATTATATCGCCACTTTCACGTTAAGTAAAATATCCAAACTAAAAAATTACCTTCAATTGAAATCACTTTTGTACCAAAAGTTTCAGGTTCATTTTATCTGAAATTTTTACTTTCATTTTCCTGTTACTTAATTCCCTGATTTCCTGAAAATTACTTAATTTCCTGAAAGTTACTTAATTTCCTGGAAATTAATTATCTTACAATTTTATAATCAATCAAAATGGGGAAATAATGTAAATAAACTCGCTCACTTATTTTGAGATAAACTAAAGGGGTGTATTCTTGTATATATGTATGTGTGTACATATATATTAAGAGGGGTTATTATATTGTTTTATTTTTTTTTTTAGAAACGTAGTGCGTAACAATATCATGTGTAAGGCTAAAACAAGAGTAATATTATTACGATAAAACTGAAAATTGCTAAAATCGCAATTGTAATTGCAAGCAAACGCAAACAACGAAGACCGTTTTGGGTCACGCGGACGCGGAACCATAAAAACACGGCGACTCTCGGAGCAGACGTAGGAGCGGTCGGACCTGCGTCCCGATGTGGAGGGAAGATTTGTGCGATTCAATGGAATTTAATTACTCGGTGAGCGGGGCCGGCATAACGACGCAAAAATATTTATGTTTATTGTCGGGCCGACGCCCCGATGAGACCGCGCGCGGCCGCCCGCGCCGATATTTCCTAATTTCATCCGTGTTAGGCACGCATCGAAATTACCGCTCTAAAGTATGCTTTTAACCGATAAATGAGCATTAATTTATTTTATGTTTACCCGCAAAATACACTTTTATTAGTGCGTTGATACAACCTAACGGAGTTCATTATATCGCCACTTTCACCTTAACTGAAATGTTCAAATTAAAAAATGACCTTTTAAACTAATTAATTTAAAGAACTTTTCTAATAAAAATTTCAAGAGAAAGCTCATTTTAGATATGGTATCTGAGAAGTGCTCCTTCATTGCTCTGTCACTTGAAAAATAATTAATTTGCAAAATTTAAAATAATATTATATTGAAACAGTACCATATTAGTGTTTTTTTAAACTACTAATGACTTCGAAGAAGTTGTTAAATATTTGGATTTTTAAGTTGAGATTTAAGATTTCTAACTAAAACTGAACTGAATTTTCACTAGTTGTATTTTAGAGCAGTTTATGGTTTTATGGTTGTGTTACGTGCGATGAATTATCTATGAGACTACTTTAACATCAATGAAATTTGGTATGGAGATAGTTGAAACCCAGGAAAAGTACGTAGGATATGTTATTATTATGTTATATTTAGGTTTCCATGACGAACGGTTCCGTAAAAAATTACTAAGGATTACTATGATTCGACTGATTTAGCTAAAGTTTCCAGAATTTATCCTTATTAGTTTAGATGGTGATTAAAGTCCCGTAGAAATCATCAAAAACCATTCAAATACAAAATAAATTTATTTCATAAGTTATAATGTAATATTATTACCTCTTTTTGTTAAATTACTACTCGTCCGTAAGACAGTTACCCCTCAAAAAAAGCATTCAAAAAAGTATAGCTCTTTTCAAACCAAAACTATATAGAAATACAATTCTATACAAAACTGTTGCAAGAATAACAAACCTGTAAAAAGTCGAGCTCATTATATCCAGTTGTCCTCTAAATATTCAAAAAATGTATAATACCCTTTTGTGCAAAATGTTGCTTAAATCTGTAAGTGCTACTTATAAGTGCTACTTTAAATTTGTAAGCCGGTGAATTTTTATGTATCCACAGGAATTTTATTAAACATGCGCACACAGAGCCCCCTAAATAAATTCGTGACTCTATGTTGTTGACTAACATGTAAACACAGTCTATTTTTATTTTTAGTATTGAAATGATGTCTATCACTGTTTTCAATAAAACATTCTATTTTTTTTTTTTTATTTATATTAAATTTTGGTGAATAAACTGTGATGCGACAATTAAAATTCCAATTTCTTTAAACTTATTTCTAAAAAAACATACACATTTCTGTGAACATACACAGCATGTCCCCAAAGCAGACTGCTATAAGACATCAATCTATGGAAACAGCCAAAATAAACCAATTTGGCGATTTGGATACCAGACAAATTTCTTATCTTTTTGATTGCAAATGCAGCAGAGCCAAGCCTTTTCCCCAACTTACCGATATGAGTATCCCATTGAAGTTGATTATCTAAAGGAACATCCAGGAGTACAATGGTGTCAACAAGCTTTAATTCCTCGCTTCTTATCACAATAGTACCAGATCTATATTTCACATTTGAAGTGCCAATTTCACACATTTTGTTTTCTTTCTATTATGAAGTAAATTACTTCCAGTAAACCATTTTTCAATTTTGGAGATAGTAATGTTCACAACATCATAATCGAGTGGATGTCTTTTAACTTTGAATAATAATGAAGTATCATCTGCATAAATTTTAACTCTCCTTAAAAACAACAGAGAAGAGAGTAAAACTACTTTTATAAACCTGTTAAAGTCGGAGGAGCAACGAACAAAAGTTCAAAGGCAGAAGAAGTTTGTTCGTATGTTTGATAACTTCTCATGAATAAACCGTTGACCAAATTGTGATGAAATTTGCCAGAAAGTTATAGAGTAAGATCCCAGGGCCCCCAGACCTACGTCATTTTAGAAAAGATGAAATTTTGAGGATTTCTAGTCTACTATGTAGTTAACATAGCATGCCTACTTACTAGCTCGAAAGTGGGGCCCTTTCACAGGTAGCGCGAACTAAAGGTGTATTAAAACCGTACTCATCTACGTTAAAGTAGAAAGGCTCATATTGAAATATGTTTTTAAGAATATTATCAAAAGTTTATATTTATTATTGCTAGACCATTTCCGTGGGCCATTACTTCCGCCAGACGTTATAAAGATTATTTAAAAATTAGGTAAACTACGTAATTTTAGCAAGCCTACATTTGACATATATTACTCGTGGTACTATTTCAAAAGTCTTTGTAAGCAGCCAGACCAATCCGAAAGGCCAATTATTCTCCCAGACACCTTGCGAGCGTGAGGGCATTATTTGTGCGCATTAATGCGAGTGAGAACACTACCTGTCCCATATCATCATTTAAAATAGAAAATGAAGAACTTGATGGGTTATTAAATGATTATAACATTTACAAACAACAAACCCTTAACGGCAAGCATGGCAAAACAACACAGTTTTATTTAATCTACGTCCGCCTTGTATATTAGTATTTAACTTTGTCAAGAAGTATCCGCTTAGGAGATTATGAACTGTTCAGATTTACACCGCCAAAAATCACTAATTTATTCTTCATATGTAATCAAAAAAATTATGCACGATGGGGAGTGAAATACCATAATAATTTGCTAAACGTTGCCACAACTCATCCTGATATATTTGAGGAGTTTAAGAAAAGTTGCTTCGGCATTAAAAGAACTAATAAACCATTTTCAAGTCAGCCGATTGACTTAGTATTAGAACAAATAATAAATGCAGAGGCTGCCAGGAGACTAACAGGTAATAAGATTTAAAAAAATATTTTTTTAATTAATCCGTAATTACATTAGCTTCTTGTTTAGAATGTATCGAAATTTCATTTATATAAATAATACAGTACAACATAAAAAAATCATATTACAAAATTTCAGGTATAACGCAATTTACTAATTCCATCTCAGCACGACAGCGATGGACTCGAAGCCATGACTTGAGATCAACGATAATCAGTTATGTATATGAACAATTGGATTTACAAAAAGATCAAGATATTACAGCAGATTTGAACGATCATAATATCCAAAATAGTATTATGCAGTTACAAAATTTTATGAATACCTTTCAACAATTTATTAATCCATTCGATGTAAGAGTACCGAAAAATCTTTTAATAAATATTTCATCTGGTAAAGCTGCATCAACAGAGGTGGAAACATTTCTCCTTAATATTGAAGAACACGGAGAAGCTTTATGTAAAACGTTTATTGCAGAATGTGAAGCAGACATTAGTAGGTTTGAAAAGAGTATCAAAAGAACATCATTGCAAAACTTTTTTCAAGATTATTTAAAAAAGGAAAAAACAACAATTGGTGGTAAGATTCAAGAGGTACGCGTACAAAGAGACTTATTTGGACGTATGCTTGGTATATCAATTAATCATAAAATTGATATTGCTAAAATATTATCATATCCAATTACTTCTGTGCCTTTGTCTATGTGCCATTTTGATGGTGCGATTTGCAAAACACCAAAATCTGCTTTGATGAAATGTTTAGAAAAAGATATTGAACATCATCCACCACCGTACATTGATATTTTAATAATTGATGGATTTTTTATTCTTCACTCTATGAAAGATGTTCCTAAATCATTTGGAAATATTTCAAAGAAAATGTTGAAAACGGTAATACAAATAAATGCCTCAAGAATTGACGTTATTTTCGATCAATATTTCACCCCTTCCATAAAGGATTATGAAAGGTCTATACGACAAGAATGTTCACAACTCGAGTACACCATAACTGGACCAGATCAAACTCGACCTGCTGATTTTTCGAAAGAGATAAAAAATTCACACTTTACACAGGCACTTGTTAACTTCTTTATTTCACATTGGGCAACAGATGAGATGGCACCTTTCATTGGCAATAAATTAATAAAAATTAATTTCATAGATTGCCCTTCTTTTATTGTCAGTAACAATACAGTTGTATCTAGTATTGATCAAAATTTATCGTGTCCACAGCATGAAGAGGCTGACACGAAAATTATTCATCATGTATGCAATATAGATAGTCAGAAAAATATTACGATCCGATGTTCTGATACTGATGTATCAGTTATAATGATGGGTCACATGCATCGTTTGAAAGACGTTAATTTACATGTTTGGGTACTTACAGGCACCGGAAACAATCAAAGATATGTTGATTTAACCAAGATCTATGGCCATTTGGGACCGCTTGTATGTAGGAGCTTAATAGGTTTTTATGCAATAACAGGATGTGACTACAATCCTGCTCTTTTTAACAAAGGGAAGCAAAAACCATTCAAAATATTGCAAAGATGTCCAGAATATCAGCAAGCTTTTATTAAATTCGGTGAACTTGAATTATTTGTTGATAAAAATAAAGAACAAGATGTATTTGATTCAATACAGAAATTCATCTGCGAGCTCTACAATATTCTAGGAATAATCGACGTAGATGCTGCGCGACTTCAACTTTTTATTAATAAATATACAGTTGCAGATATAAATGAAGAATTCAACCGTAAAAATTTGAAAAATGTTGATGCAAGCAGTTTACCACCTTGTAAAAGTGAGCTATTTCAGCAGTTTCGACGAGCAAATTATATTGCAAGTATCTGGAACAATGCTCATGAGAAGCATCCCAGCACCCTCAGTCCTGAGAACAATGGGTGGATACTGAAAGATCGTCAGTATGATTTTAATTGGTTTGATGGTGATCAACTGCCTAGTTTTGTTAGCGACTCACTACAAAATGAATTAGGTATTTTACTTTCACTTTAAATTATATTTATATGTTGGTCGCTTTTCGCATTCTCATTAAATTATTTATCTTTACAGAGGAGCCAAATGACGATGAAGATGATGTTGAAGATGAATTGAATATTCAATATGAATGTGAATTTGATGAGGCCAGTAGACACTCGATCAACGAAGACAATGAAGATGAATAGTTTATAACATAATAGATAATATTTTTTAATCATAATTTGTTAAATGTAACATTTTCAATAAAAATTTTAATAAAAAATAATCATAAAATTATTTACACGCCTATTGTTTTCAATTTATTGCATCTAAATATCAGTGAATGATCATAACTATATTTATTTATAATTTTAATCAAGCTCTATAAATAATATAATCATCATTTCAATTGTCTGTTTTATAAAGCCATGTGTTCTCACTCGCATTAATGCGCACGAATAATGCCCTCACGCTCGCACTCACAGGGGAAGCTTAAGGTGTCTGGGAGAATAATTGGCCTTTCGGATTGGTCTGGCTGCTTACAAAGACTTTTGAAATAGTACCACGAGTAATATATGTCAAATGTAGGCTTGCTAAAATTACGTAGTTTACCTAATTTTTAAATAATCTTTATAACGTCTGGCGGAAGTAATGGCCCACGGAAATGGTCTGGCAATAATAAATATAAACTTTTGATAATATTCTTAAAAACATATTTCAATATGAGCCTTTCTACTTTAACGTAGATGAGTACGGTTTTAATACACCTTTAGTTCGCGCTACCTGTGAAAGGGCCCCACTTTCGAGCTAGTAAGTAGGCATGCTATGTTAACTACATAGTAGACTAGAAATCCTCAAAATTTCATCTTTTCTAAAATGGTCTGGGGGCCCTGGAATCTTGGTCTATTAGTTTGGATCCTCGAGAAGAGCATGTATTGCTTTTTATTGCAAATAAAAAAGTCTCAAAAATGTTGATATTTATAAAAACACTTATGTTCGAAAATGTTCAAGAACCTTTAAACTTGTAACCAATGTATGTTACGCTTATTAAAAAGTTTTGTTTACAACAGAACTGTAACTGAAGCTATAGCCGCATAATAATTTGACGCTAACAAAACGAATCGCTCTCATTTTCGGTGATAACCGCTTACTTATTTTTATGCTAGCTCAGAACTTAATAATCAACGTTTCTCAAAAATTAAAAGTTAGCTGTAACCGATAAGTATGATGCACTTCATTTTCTTATTTTCATCCCGTCGAAGTGTTATTATAATCAAATTCTTAATTTCGTATTTTAAAGTGTAAATTACATGTAAATCTTGTAATGGCATTTTGACGCGTCACAAGTTCTCTTATAATTATTTATAGTACTTATTAAATCCAAGGCCTGATTTTCCGACAATGCAGGGATTGGTTCCTTAAACTTCTGTTCCGGCGCCGGTTCCACGTCCTGAAGATGTTTCATGTTTTGTTCACGCAAAAAACTATAAGTAAAGGATGGAAAATATATACAAAGGACTCACCTAAGTACGTGGGGTACATTTAAAGTTTTGTAACTCATATATAAAACAATTTACATGTAAAGTAACATATTTATTGATTTTCAAAGGATACTCCATTACATCTTACACACTTTTTTATTCGTTAAAACCAATTTCGAAAACATGGAGACCTGAGAGGATGTTTTGTACGTATTGGTTGAAAGCAATCACGGCCTCTTCTGGCCCCGTAAATGTTAAACCTCTCATCAAATCTTTTATTTTTGGAAAAATAAAGAAATCGCATGGCGCTAGGTCTGGACTAAATGCGGCATGGGTGACGGGCTTCACCGTTTCAAAAGTAAAAATGACATCGTCTTATTCGCGGTACACGACAAAGCATTGTCCTGGCGCAATAGGATGTGACTTCTTGGTTGTTTTTCCCTAACTTTTTCTAAAACACTGGGCAAACAAATGGTGGCGTACCACACAGCATTAACTGTGTTTTTTTCTTCAAGCGCGATCGTGTTTCGGACAGGATCGGTTTCGACAGGACAGACAGGATCGGCCTTGGAGAAAAAAAAACCGTAATCATTTTTTTGCTTACGCTTCTCGCCTGCTTTAATTTTGTTGGTTTGCTGTCGCCTCTGAACACCCATACAGAAGACTGTTGCTTTATTTCCGGCACGTAACAATGTATTCGTATTTGATCTCCTGTCACAATGTCATACGCGGCATTTGAACGTCGATGATCGTGCTTTAACAACATTTTTTACACCAATCAACTCGGGTCCGTTTATGTTCGGGGGTGAGTTCGTGAGGAATTCAACGCCAACAAAGTTTTCTAACTTTTAAATGTTTATGTAAGATTCTGTAAATTTATCTCATACCAATCACCTGATAACAAGATATCCTCTGATATCGTCGAATCTCCTCATAGATGGTACGCCAGTTTTCTTTAATTAATTGCCTGAGAGTAGCCACGTTTTCCTCATTGATCGCAGTTGGGGACCGATCTTCACGAATTTCTGCATAGAGAAAAACATGGCCTTACAGTGTTACAGTGTTCAAATGAGGTGCTTCCCTCTCAAAAGCATTTTCAAGACAAGGAGTGCAGTTTTATGGAGACAGTGAACCTAAAATCATAAAAAATACTCACCCTTAGATATTTCGTGTTAATTCTATTTTTGCTGCGGGCGGCGAACTTGTGTCAAAAACAATTGACACGTGACTTCCCGCCAAAAAATATCTTAACCAATCAATGAGTTTATTAGGTTTTATAAGATACAACGTTCCAAATTCAAACATTTATGAACGCCCAGGAGTGCAAAATTTTCAGTGTGCTCTATGTATTTACACAACAGTATATAGGTTTAAGACAGGTTTTATTACAATTTTCAATGTGTGTTTTGTAACAGCTACCGACAGTCATAAAAATACACGTCTAATGCATATTTTTTACTCATAGACAAGAAGCGAAAAGGTAATATTAACGTTCATACATATACACACACACACACACACATATATATAGTAAAAGTGTGTGTATAATGAAAATAATGTAAGAATATTCGACAGTATTATAAAGACGGATAATGAAGAATTGTGCATTACCAAACCTGTACAATAAATGACTATATCGATTAATTAATTTCAATACTTCCATTGTTTTAGCCATAGTTCCAAATGTTTTTAATATTTTTGTTTGCAGTTATTTTTTATTTGTATTATAAATTTGTGTCCATATAATTCATGCAACGGTATGTTTCTACTATTTATTACAAAAAAGGTGTAGAATTAGTGTGAGATTCTATATTTTTCCAAATTTTAAGGGAACACGGACTCAATATTGAAAACGAAACAACAACTTCTATACCTACATATCTTAAACGGTCCTTTAAAATCAGAAACGATACGAAAAACCTAATTCAATTTATTAAGACCTATTGGACGTATATCTCTCATCAATACATCAGGAAAAATAAATTTTAATTTATGTTCTCATACTTTATGTGCATCATCGGCTCATTTATATACAACATATAGGAATACCTTTAGTGCAGACAGTATGATTGAAATAGTGCAGTCAGTATGATTGAAATAGTGCAGGCAGTATGATTGAGAGAAAGAGAGAGATATGCTCTATATGTTTATATATACGTGGACGTTACTTGTCTCCCAACGGTAAGAACGGACCGAAATCAATGCAATTGGTGCTAAAATGCGGTGGTGCTGTCAGATATGTTTGACCATTTACGCTCGGCGCCGTCGTACCTTACATATCGATCCCGATAATACAATAAAAGTACAATCACGGCTCGCTACGTCCGCGAACGGCGCTCGTTCTAAAATAAAACTTGTCCCACATACAGTCATTAATGTTTATACGCGTCGCCGACAATTACCGGCGCCCCAAGTGGAGCGTGAGGTTTCCAGTCCATTTCTCGTAATAGCGCCGCTTTTATAAGCGAAGCGTAATGAAACTCGTTTAAATATCACAAAAGTGGTTGGATTACGTCGGCCGGGCGCTTTATACAGCTTAATTACCGGCCGCGACAAAAATAATTGGGAACTCGGAGGATTACGGGCGGACTTTACAGCCGGATCGGGATCTCTTTTTTTTTCTTGTTTGAAGAAAAATAAAAAAAAAAACGAAACAATCGCGAGAATCTCCGAAACGCGAGATCACGCCGATTTCTTTTTTAATTATGCCGGGATTCTTAAAGCGGACTTCGTTACCGGAGAGTGATGGGTGTGCGCGCGAGGCGAGCGCCCGATGTAAGTATTGCTCTTTGTGGGGAACAAAAAGTTTGACAGCTGCATAAACCCCTCTTTTATCTTTTTATCGTCTTTAAATATACGCGTTAATCAGCCTTCGATTATTTGCATCGGTAATTATAGTCAATAATAAAGAAAATTTTCAGAAAACTGACAATATCTTACAGCTTTTCATATCCCGTGAGAAATTAAGATAGAACAAACTTAAGAGAACTTTTCAACTGATAAATTCATAAGCTATCAGTTGAAAAGAAGTCAGTGACTCTATTGAATCCATGTAAAAATATAAACGAAACGGAATCTCTCCATTCGGATGCCTTTTAATTCGAATAGACGCCTGCGCATTGTTTGCTGTTCCTTTTTTTTCACATAACAATTGCCGTTTTTTAATATTTCGCATTTACGGAATGCTGCGAATGTCGTTAAATAAAACGTGTCTCGAAATGAGCCACCGACTTCCTCATCCATTACTTCCGCGCCCTGGGCACATGTAAATCGCGGGCGGGCGGCGCCGGCGCCGCTCGTTCACGATTCTTATTATGTGTTGTATTAGTTGATTACCAACTCCGGGCGCAACTCTGTGCCGCGTCGCCGCCGTGACGAATTGGATTAGCCCGCGCCGAGCCCGCGCCGCCCGCCGCCTTTGACGCGGCCGAAACGTGTTTGTCTTTGAAACATACGCCACCTGACTGTTTCAGAATAAAAGTATAGAATTTCATAACCGCCTTTGTACCGGTTTTTTTTTATATCACTGAACTATGTCAAATAATGGGAGAGGGTTGTATTAAATTTCGAATTAAGTACTTTTTTGTAAATCCATAGAAATTACCATTTATTTCGTTTTCATGGTATTTCACGAAATATTAATAAAATTTGAATGAGTTTAATGTATATTTGGTGTTTACAACTTCTTTTGTCAGTGATTTTTTATTCGACCCATACATTATATATATATATATATATACCTATGAAAATTGATTCGTTATAACAATCAGTTCATTTGTAATTTAATTAACAATGTAGCTACCATATTAATTTTAACAAGTATATACATTGTTTCTATCATTAGTTTCTTTATTGCATAATTTGATCAGTTTTAGTTAGTTAACTTTTACATATATATGGATTAAGTCAATTCAAAATAAAATAAATGAAATAATGAAACAAATTAGTAGTTTTAATTCTTTTCATTGTCAAATGAATAAAGTAGTATTTGATTTACCTGTTAATTATATCAACTACACTAATACTTATCATTTTAAAAACAACTGAGATAAAATGATCAACTTTAATACTTAATATTATTAGATTAACTATGTATAAAGTAAACGTTAAATTCTACTGGAAGTGATTGTTTAAAACGATTTTCATATTAGTTGGAATAAATAATCAATCTAACAATTGAATTAAGTGACTACCCTCACTACCATACCTCAAAGGGGCGCGGGGCAGGAAGCAAAGCCAACTTATCAAATCTAGCGCAGATCGTTAGTCAATAGTTGCATGAATAGTTGTTTGTGTGTCGCTTGAGTTAAAATCGGTTTACTTCATTCATGACTTCCTTGTTTATTCCTTTAGTACCCGTATGCATTACTTGCGAAAAGTCAGACTTAGTTGCATCAGTTAATGAAATAGTTGTCGTATTGTTGGTTGGTGTTGATGTTGAAGGCCAAGTGTATATGTACCAGAAGTATAAGGAACCAAAGAACGAACCATACATATCACAGAAGGGTTTTTAGTTTCTATAATTCATTAATATCACCGATACCTTGTAACATAAGTATTTTAAAAATAGCAAAAAAATATGTAATGTTGCGCAGTAGTGCTAAAAAATTAATAAACAAGTATTTTAGTACAATTTATCTTTGTTTTATTTTATCAAAAATTTGTCACATATGTCAACTATCTTAGTCAATTAAACAAAATGTTTCTTAGGACCTCTTCCACCATCTCATTTTAAATAGACTTTTAACAAAAAGTCACTTTTAAAATTAGTTTTGCGTTCCAAGTCCTCTTTTTAACGGTTTTTCAGACCTTTAAACTGTTAAAAGGAGAACGTGAAACGTAAAGCTAATTTTAAAAGTGACTTTTTGTTAAAATCAGTTTAGACGCTTAAAGTGACTTTTTAACACGCTTTTATAAGCTTGGGTTGTATGTATCTATGTATGTATGTAACGGAATCTTTGAGCTTAATTTTCACCGGTTTCTAAAAGTCTGATCAACTTGACACTTTGCACACGTCTCAAGGACCGATGACAATTCAATAATTCGAAAAAAAAATCCATTATCCTGATTAGGATCGTCAGGATTAATAAATTTCTTTAAGCATCTCTGTATGAGAGTAACAAAGACGAAGAGTGAGAACTGCGCATGCGTACATTTTCGGACTCTGCTTGTGGCACTCGTCTCAGCACAACAGTGCCGGAGACTATGGAGTACTATACACTGTGTATAATAAACATGTTTGTGTGTGTCTAATAAGCACATATTAATATTTATGATATTCATAATATTTTGATAACCGTGATTCAGAAAAAGCCTCTTTTTACAACAAAATAGTCAGGACTGAAATTTAAATTTATTTATTTTGCGGAACAAAATGTGTGTGGCTTTGGACTTACAGTAGATAAAGAAGGAATTAAATCTAATAAACCAAACTAAAAAGTAAAAAATAAATTGTACTTTAAAAAACTAAAAAAACAGGCTTTCAAAATTAATTGAACTAAATAATTCAAAATAAAACTGTAGTAATCGATTAAAAAATTCATATTATTGTACAAAAAGTGTGGGGGGCTTGATTTCAATTGTTGTAAATATTTTATCAATAGTTTATTATATTTGTAGTTGTTATAACAAGCACCCCACGTGTTTTGTACAATAATATGAATTTTTTAATTGATTACTACAATTTTGTTTTGAATTTTTAAGTTCAGTTAATTTTAAAAACGTATTTTTAATTTTTTAAACTATAATTTTTGTTAAGACGGTGGGAGAGGGCCTTAGTGTCCTTAAACAATATTGTAACGATAATGTTGTCATTATAATGTTGCCAACAAGTATGTAACAAGATTCATAGTTGATGATTCAAGTAAATTAATTTGATCATAATAAACATTATATGGTTCAAATGGAACAACTTCTAAATTGTATTTAATAAGTGAATGAATCAATTATTATAATTATTTCTATATTGCTACTGATCATGGTCTTAGTTGAATTTATTTAAGTAAATTAATTATTATAATAATTCTCCTGTTGATATTGACCAGGTATTAATTGAATTTGTCCAGATAAATTAGTCGGTTTAGCCATTTTTCATATCAATACTGAATAAGATCTAAATTAATTTAGTTAACTAATAATAATAAGAGTAATACAGTTGACTAGTCCCGTGAATAATGATAATCAACCAAAATCATCTTATTTGAAGTGTCTCAGATCTCGTTAGGCTCGTATGGAATCAAGATACTTGATCACAATTTTGTTGTGAGTAGGCTGTAGGGTGAGTTAATTTAGTGTGGAATTGAATGAAAATGTGATTTGTATGAATTATAGAATTATTTATTATAAAGAATAAGTATATTTTTCATAATCTGTATATGAATAATTTGGTAGATGCATTCTAACCAAGAATTTGAAAACCCTGGAATGATTATCAGAGAACAATAAATTACGTATTGAAACTGTTTTTCCATTTCCTTGCACGTGATGCCTAGCCAATTTTATTGACCGTGGGTCAACATATAAAGTAACTTAATAAATTATTAGTTGTGATTACCCAATAATTTGTGAATTATTAAATTAATAAAAAAACACAACCTCTGTAAATAATTGTAAAACCAGACTTCAAAATTAACTAATTACTTGTTTTTCGAGTCGATTCCTACTACAGCAAAAGGAAAAAAGAATAATACACATGAAACCTTAAATATTCAGTCAAAAAGAGATCTTCTTCTTCTAAAGAGACGAAACTGTGTCTGATTTATTTTTAGCTGAAACCGACTGCAAAAACAACTAATTAATTAGTTTATTTTGAAGTCTATTTAAATAATTATTGAAATAGACTTTTGAAGGCGGTATTTTTTGATTTACTTTTTAGTCATGCTAATCGGCGTTTATTTACAAGTCCTGTGTGGTCCTTGTCCGTGGTAAAATCTTGTTTGAATAACGAAGATCAATAAACGGCTAACGTAATAAAATAGACAACACGATTCCATTGACAATAATATCATAAGTTATTATTGTCAACTAAATCGTACATAAAACATGATTGTATCGTAAAGGGCATAATACAAATAGCACTTACAGAAAAATTAAGAATGAAATAGGTACAATTCGTTTACAAGGTTTTTTTTTTTGTTAATACATATTTGAATTAAGGAATAAATAGTCAAATAGTAGTATGTATTTGTGCGGTGCGGTTGCGTACGTATGTTGACGATCGTGTACCTGCGCTTGAATATGGTCGGGGAAAGTGTTTTTGTCGAATTTTATATATCGATTCAAGCCAATTTTTATCATACATCCCATTTTGTTCGACAACTTGTTACCATTTTGTAGGTAGTGACATAATCCCATTACTGTGAAATTTTTAGACTCCTGGTCAAAAGACTGTGGCAAGTAGTTTTGACATTCCTGTCTTGATGTTAACCTAACACTACATAAAAAATTCTGGAGTCTTAAACAGGTGAAAAATCTGAGGGTGCGAGGTCAAGGTTATATGGTAGATGCATTAAAACTTCCCAATCAAACTCTTTCAATATTTGCTGAGTGGCTAAATTTGTACGTGGCCTGGTGTTATCATGGTGAAAAACCACACCCTTTCTGTTAATCGATTCTGGCCGTGTTTTCCCTACTTCTTGCTTAAGTCTCATCAGTTGTTGGCAATAGAGAACCTAATTTATAGTTTAGGCTGACGGTGAAAGCTTGTAATAAATAATGCCCTTCCGATCCTACCATATACATAATATCAAGTTATTGCGAGTTAATCCGTAATTTATTAGTAGATACAATTTCGCTATATTCTGTGAAGTTTGCGTATTTTTTGACCATGATTTTTTGGCGCGTTATTATTGTAGATAATACATTTTTCATCACCAGTGATCAATCTTTTCAAAAACCTTTTGATTTCATTACCTTTCAATAGAGAATCACAAATGAGTACACGATTCATTAGATTTCTTTCAGTGAACTCGTTTGGAACCCAAGTATCGGCTTATTTTGTATATCCAGCTTTTTTCAAATGGGTCAAAAAAGCTTTTTTTCAATACCCAGTTCTTTAGGTATGTCGTAAGGACTAATATGCCGATCTTATTCTACTTTTCCAAAATAGCATTAACTTTATACATAACAGGTCGATCAGAGCGAAGTTCATTTTTTGATATCTAAATTACCGGACTGAAAAATCTTGAGTTTTGTGCTACTTTTACCGACAGTGCATTAGGTCCACGAACGTCACAAATTTTTTTCGCGGTTTGTGTAACATTTTTGGCTTTTTTGCAATAAAACTTCAAAATGCATGTAATTTCTATGTTAGATTCACTTATTTTGGTGGACAGAAAAATAATAGAAAAATGGCGGGACACAGTTTTTAATTTTTATTTTTCATTTTTTAAAATGTTACCTATTTAGTGGTATCAAAACTAGCCAGATACAAACCACACAGCCGAAAAGATTTTAATGCAACTTTGAAATACCAAAAAAAAAAACTATTCCCCCGATTTGATATGTTGGAATGTGCGTAAATGTTTGTTGCTATTAATTCGTACCGAAATAGATTTTATTAAAGAATGATTTTATTCTTTACCCGAATTTCTACGAGATGAGAAGTATCATGTTGTCGTCGTATTCTTAATCTGCGTTGGGAAGCTTACGAAATATCGGATTGTAAATAAAAGGTATACGATACCTTTTTTGAGATCGGTGAAACTTAAAGTACGCTTATGAAGTTTATAGTAGATGTTTGAGTTCAAATGCCGAGTCTTTAGAATCTGACATTCTGTATAGAGACTGTCTGTGAGGAAATTAAATGATAAATGTAGCATTAACTTGAGCTCTCTGGGCTCGTTCAGAGTTAATCATTTTGATCTTAATTATTTATTTCTTTATTAAAGAACGAACAGTTAATTCTTGGTTCAGAAATATACAAACTGTGTGATTATAAAGACTTTCTATAATTTTCATTTGATCTATCCTTCTAAATAACTGAAATTTTGTCCTACTAACGATATTCGAAAACATAATATTAAATTGAGAAAAAATCATAATTGATATGTACATATGTTTCATAGAATTATTTTATTTTGAACGCGTCTATCATTAGTTCAAAAATTGTTTTTTTTTTTTTCAAAAGGAAAAATAATGTAGAAATAAAAGAAATAGGATTAATAAATAATCGCATCTTACAGAGTTACATAATTTAGTTATGAAATAGCACATAAGTTATTTAATTTCAAATTAGAGCTACAACCAAAGCGCCCTGATCTTTCCGTTGTAGTATTTTCAGCTGGTTTCCATTTCATTAGAAATTAAACATGTGGATAATTTGTAAACTAACTCTGACAAATTTAAATTTTCGGAGTCGCAAATGTACCGATGAATCATTTAGAACCTCGTCTGAATTCCAATTTACTGGAGTCGTCTAAAATGGAGGGATAAATATTTTATAGCCTAAATCGGCTGACAGCTTACTCCGAGTATTTACTAACTGAGATTGACATTTACTATACACGTAGTGTTAAAGCCAACATCGATTGAATCTTTAGGGTCAAATAAGTTACAGAAATGTTTTAAAACATTCAATATGTACTTACAATATTAGATTACAGTAAACATTAAGAAAATTAATACAGTATAAAAGTGTTTTATTTTAATTTGCAATTGAACATGTTTTCACCATTGATGACATTATCTCATGTTTCATCATATAATAGATTTATCTTTACATAATTTAATTATATGCTAATGCTCATAGAAGAATAATACTTACTGGATGTAGAACATTATGATTCTATAGTTTCTGTCTACCCTTCTGGGAAATAGGCGTGAGTGTATATCATTATTACTTTTAAAATTAGGATTTTATGTCTTTAGAAACATGTACTTTATTGTAAGATGCTTTTGTACAAAATTGTGTATAGCAAAATAATCCTTTTAGTGAAAATATCTTAAAATTTGTAGATTGTAAAAACTTATTAAAAAAAGAAGACGAACGGACGGAGACACATAAACACACGAAAGTGATCCTACAAGGGCTTCGCAATAACACTCCTTGCGAAATAAAGTAACAAGCGATAATATTCAAAGGAATTGGACGATGTAGTGCCTTCGAATCACCGATTTTTTCTTTCTTAAACAAGCGACACATATCGAACTTTAGAAATTATTAAAAGTTAAATTTATTTATTAAGATTATTTAAATGAATATGAGGAAGTGACACTATTTCGTTATACTGATACATTGTCGGCTTCTGTACAGGAAAAAAATAGACATCTCATGTAAGATCACAACGAAAAAGTGCCCAATGGCAGAGGTAAAGTGCCTTTTTTCTCTGACAGTCTGGCGCAAAATAATAACAATAGCGAATATTCTGCGGCTTTTTCTGTACTAAAACGTGCATATATTAAATTTAAAAATATTTATGGCATGCATGTGAGTGATTGTTGTATGCGTAAATAAATGTATACGGTTAAAGTTTGACACGTATCTTGTCTTAGTGCTGAGGCATATTCTCTCACCATCTTTTTATTTCAGACTGAGGCGCTTAGACCTTAAGCTCTTCACGCTGGTCTAATGCGGATTGAGTTTTCCTAACGATCGAATGAGGTGAAAACGTTCGGGACCGACGCTTAACGCGCTCTCCGAGGCACGCAGCAAGTAATTTAAGTTATAATACTTAAGTGACTTAAGTTAAAACTGATTGGTCGATTCGTCCGTGATTAGAATCTCGAATCCACTACCCCCTCGTTCGAAGGCAACACGCTCAAGCACCGATCGACCCCCGCGACACAATATTTACCTTGAGTTAAAAAAGGAAAGGATGTCCCAATTTCAAAAGTGAAGTCGGAGGAATGGCGTAGTATGCTCACGTCGCCACCACTGGTGTATATTAAATATTTCAACTGAATGGATGTCAATAACCTGAGTAATTTCCTCAGTAAATTCTGTAAAATTCATTCGTAGTATAGAACCCAATTATTACAGTTTTTAAATACTAGACTATGTATTACGTGCGTTTTGGATAGTATTTATTATCTTTGATTTGGATATAATTTAAAATGAGTGTTTTGAGATTTCTTCAAATTGATCATTTTTGTAGCTTTTACATTTTTTTATACATCAACGCAATCTCCCGACACTTTGTCTTTTACAAATATGATATTGTGTAAAATAAACAAAAACTATAGTATATAAAATTAAAATTTTGGTCCAGTACGCTTATATGTTGCGCAAACGTATACTTAAACTTAAGTGACAACATTTGAATGCTCTCTGGGATCATTCTCTGATTACAACAGGTACTTGGAAGAAAAATTCTTAAAAGGTCAATTACAGTGATTACATCTTAGACGCCGCTACGTCGCAGTGGTCTGATAATAATAGCGAAAACTCTGATTAATTATTTTTACTATTTTCATAATTAATTAATGATAACGTAATTTCTTTGTTAATTTGTTAACTTGCTTATCTTATTAAACTTGATTATTTCTTGTCACATACATATCCAATTATTTCACTTTCAATGGCTTTTATCTAAATTACGATTACACTTACTTAATTTATACATAAATAAAAGCCAAAAATTCTTCAGGGGAATATATACCTATCTTATTGACACTCATTATTTACTAAAATACATCACTAAACGACTTGAAAGGTCATGTTTCTGCGTTACTTGTGCCCCGAGCTCAGTCGACGGCCGTCTGTCTTTGTATCCTGACCCTCATGATTTTCTGTCATGAAACCATACTTTCAGTGTCACCCCATAAAGCAATTAGGCCTTTAAAGCCTTACAAAGAACAAATATTCATACATTTGTACGCCAACCATTATCCGCTCTTTCGGTCATTCAGTAGGGCATTCTGGGCAGACGGCTGTCATAAAAATATAAACGTCGCACAAAATAAAGAATTCTGCGAAGAGAAAATATTTTGTTCAATATTTAAGAAAGATTTCATTAAATGCTTATTTGCCCGTAACAAAGAGTGTAAGATCCAATTACATTTTGCGAATTAATTAAAAAATCCAATCAGCGGCTGCGAGTACGTAAAAAATGTACTAAAACGGTCCGGTTGTAGGAGAAAAGCTTTGAGAGCCAGCGCCCTAATTACACCTCAGTCGAATCAGCCGAAAGCGTTAATCGAACGAGAAGGCGCGCCGGCGGTGGGCGGGCGCGCCACGGGGCGCTGTGGCGAGGTACGCGCGGCGCGTGCGCTCCGCGTGCAATCACCAACTGTGACCGCTATCTGTCATGTATCCTCATTACGTATACTACATATATCTAATTCTTTTCTCTTTTCTCTTTAGTTATGCATCGCGTACTATTCCTAGCCTTTTCCTAACACACCGGCTGTGAGGCGAACTGTGATATTTAATATACGAGTCAGTGAGGGGTTTATTTAGCACAGTAAGAGTCGGCGGCGTCCGGTTTTCGAACGCCACTCGACAAACCTTTGTTCCCTGACCGTTATCGGTTTTATGAACGCTGTCCATAATCGCTTGAACTTACTGTCGCTCTTTCTTCAATTTTGTGTACATTTATTGCAATCAGACGCTTCATTAGTTAACGACCATCGACGCATCCGAGCGGTGGTCGATGCTGTTCATACGAAAGCGTAAATGTAAATTTATTAAAAACATTATATCGGTATGAAAGCAAGCGAAAGCTCTTCTATGTTTGTAGTGGTCTGTTTCCCGAGCACACATCCGTCGCTCGCCGACCGAAGTGTTTCCTCTGCCAGAGATAAGAGAAATCTCTGGGAAAAGGCCGCTTCTACAAAAACATCCGCTACTATAAACACGGCTGAAAGCTACAGAAATTGGACACCTCCGCGAGAAAGCTTGGCGTTAGCCTGATGTATTTAGTCAGACTTTTAGAAGGCGAACGTAGTACATACACACAGGACTGAGAGAAGGCGTACTACATTATTCACTTTTGTGCTATTTGCTTAAAACAGTACCTCCTAAATATCTGAGATAGAAATAAGATGTACTTAACTAAGCTGAGGTAGTTAAATTTGCTTGTAGGATAATCTTGAAAACATTTTTGGTAAATATTTTGATAAGTATTTTTGGTGATATTCTAAAGCATGATAAATGTCATCATACGTTGATGATGACAATGTGTCCTTTTGGTTTACATTTTTCTCTTAGGGGTTTTCAATGCACGTAGCGTTCAAGTTAATTAATGTAATTTAATTATATTTTTTAAAATATGCGATAAATTATGTAATTTATTTTATTTCTTTTGCATCATGTGACCTAACTTGATACACGCTGTTCTGTGTTGTCAGGCAGTATTGATAACAGTTATTTCTAAACGCAGCTACGTTGAAATCCGATAACATGTAGCTTTATTTTACACATAGCTTTAGTCAAATTGAATATTGACACTTTAAGAACCTCTTCCTCCATTTACTTTCAAACTGATATTTAAAAAAAAATCACTTTTTAAATAAAATTTGCGTGCCATGTCCTCCTTTAAACGGTTGTTCGGGCTAAAACCCGGTAAATGTGAGGACATAGAAAGCAAATTTTATTTTAAGAATGACTTTTTGTTAAAAATGAGTTTAAAAAAAGATGGTGGAAAAGGCCCTTAGGAACCCAGCCAGTTGATTTATATTAGGCACTGCTTCATCAACATTTCAATAAATACATAAGTAATTACAACATACAATTTTAGACAATATAGATATTTTAGATAGTATAGATATTTTTAAAATCAACGAAAACAACCCAAATCATCGACAAGTCGTAAAAGTTTCACTGTAAATTGTGGTTTTTCACCGTTGTTGTCCGGGGCGGCGCGGCGGGCGGCGACCGCACCTCGCTCTCTGCCAACATACCGCTTGACTTGCTTTAATTCTATTTTATACCTTTTAGAAATTGTAGATCATTGTACAATCTTGGAAATGAACGTCATCATATATTACATTTTCTCGAACAATTGAATAGGTAAAGGGTCTGCAAATGTATTTACTTCAGACGTCATAACATAAAAATGTGTTTATTAGGTGCTTTTCTTTTGTACGTCTTAAAACTTTAAGTATCTCATAAGTTTAATAGTTTAAAATGTGGTAAAACCTCAACTAACGCTTCCTAAGAAAACTTCCGTTATATAGTTCATAAAAGTAAAATGATGTATTCGTCATTGGAAAATTAATTTTTGGGCAGAAAAGCAAGAACATCTAGTTTACATTATTGATTTTATAGTTGGATTTTGAAAATAAATTACTTAACACTACAAAAACACGCACACAGTATGTAACGTATATGACATCATTGTCTTGCAGCGTAAGGATTTATTTTATATTGGAATATTTGATGAATGCAAAATAATGACATGTATATTTATAGTCCTCGCCGAAATGAAAGTCAAGAATTTGTCCTTTGTTTTTCAATACCTAAATTGCAAATTATTTGTAGTTCGTTCATTTGATTATTCTGTATAGTCGGAACAAAGATCTTATTATCATTTTTGCATTTTCGAATAAACATGTCAATTAAATTGTATTCCATAAACATTGTAATTTCGTACAATGATGTTTACATACTTTCGAGTAAATTACGAGCCAAAAATGTTCTATGGTGGTCTTCGATATTATCTCACGCTTTGCGCATGCGGTGTATAGTTGAAAAAGTAAATGCAATATCGAATCTATACCGAATAGGGCGCCTTCGCTGAACTCTTCGTGTTAAGTTTGCCGATCACGACACACGAGAACAACATCATCACAACCAGTTCAGGAGTTCCGACGACTTAGCCATTACAATTATTTGAATAATTCATTAGAATTACTATAGAATGTTTGTCACGACCCAAAGATTGTAGAATATTTAATTATAAAATCGTACCAAAGCGCTGATTAAAACGTAGCGATCACATTTTTTGGCGCTGAACACTGACTGACTGGCGTATCACAAGTCATGAATTTTGCAAAAAAAACTGCAACCTTGTATTTTAACAAGCGCCATGATATTGACATATGAAACAATTGCATAACTTAATTTTAAATCCTTTCCGTAAATCTGAAAATCTATAAGAAATTACTGAATTTTGCGTAACAGCATGTAACGATTGACGAGTATGAAATACAAATAATTATTATCGTTGATTTTGAGTTCATAATTAATTAAACTTCTGACATTGTTCTAAAAGATGTTTATTGAGTCACTTTAATGTCTATTACCTATCTGACTCTTCTAGCTTCTGCATAAAAGTTGGACAAACACCAACGGGTTGTACAATTCTGACATACCTAATATTACTAGAACTCGCACTCCCTTCATATAATTGGGTTCCTTTCGGTTTACTGGACTTGCCCTTCTCAGTCACTGGGACTGCGATTAAGATAGTGATAATGATGTCGATGATGATATATTTAATTAAATTTCTGAATATTTAGTAGTAGTATTTGCTTGAAGCTTTATACTCATCGACTTAAAGTAAATTTCGTCAAGTTTTATGTCGATTACTATCAACCCCAATAAATCAGAAGCGGTTACAGACATCTAAAACGGAATTGAGCTTTATTATTATTAAGAACACGATTTCTTCAGAATGTTTCAATAAAATAATACGAAATCCGCTGCGCTCCGGTCAGTCTGGCTCCATATCAAAAACGGAGGTACAAACATCACCGTATACCTACTGGTTTAACTCGTACATGCACTTAGGAGCGACACTGCCATATTTTTTTAAAGACGACATTAAAAATTTGTATTACAGTTTATATAAAAAAAAAAACTCCTAGTTATAAGACAGTTTCGTCATAACTGTGTTTAGCACCTGGAACAACTATTCTGTCTAACGACATGCTATGAATATACTTGAAGATAATAGTATCATATGTATAACAATTTTAATATATTCCATACGTAAGAAGGTTGTTTCAACATTTTTTTCTTTTCATTTATTCTTTTATTTTTATTGATATCTGTGTACTTATTTGTAATGCAATTTATATGAAATTATATCCAATTATTTAACTAGTATATTATTTAAATTAATCCGAGTTATTTTTTCTTAATTAATGTTTTGTGAAATACATATACATATTATCCTATAATGTATATATGTGAATTATCATAATTATTAAGGTACATTGACGTCATCTTTCCCAACGCTCACTTCGTGGCAGATACGTACAAACTAACTGATTAATTCTCGGTCAGCGGACGGACGCCAGAAATATTAGTTTCACGAGATGTGATTGCTAATTCCGCTAATGCACTCGTTGGACAAATATTCGAAGTTTTGCTACTTGCAATCGATTCTCTGAGGCTGAAGCGCTTGTACACAGATCTATACCGTTATTTTTGCAAATGTTTTTATGAATTGAGTGTAATTACAAGTAGAGTTTTGGAGGTCACAATTAATTAGGGAACTTTATTATTGTTGTACTACTGTATTATGGATTAACATTTTTTTTTCCTTGTCCATTCATAAATATTTATGTTCTTGAAGTGCATCGTTTAGTAAATAAATTTCAAGATGATAATGAATAGATATTTAATTTATTTAACATTAAGAAGACTCGAAGACGCCCAGTGGTCGAAATTCGATAATAATTCATTTTTTTTAAATTACAACGTTGTTGAGGTTTTTTTGTCAAAGAGTAGATATATTTCTGTAATCATTGCCATTAATTTTTTTTAAACTTGTCTTGCTACGTTTAACTGCAATTGGGTATAAATACGTCATTAGCTTGTATTGTTTGCCTTAATTCTCTGCAAAACCTATGAAATTTAATATTAGCAACAGTTAATGAAACAATAGAAGCTAATCACATATTTTTGCACGTTCGAAGCTAAGACATGTATAAAATACGTAAAATTGCGAAATTACATAGGGAATGATATGTTTAAAGATATAATGAATTCTAAATGGTAAAAATTGTATTGAGTACTGTACATTGTACAAAGACGTAGATTGTGGACGTAAGGAGCGTGAAGTAAGACGAATGAAGACTTCTAAATAAAGACTTCGAGTCTACATCGAAGATGGTAAAAAAACGAACAGTTTCCAAATTTTCTTAGTGATAAAGAAAATCGGTTGACAAGAGAGTTTTGTCTTTTCCTATTTTACACATATATATATGGTATTTAACGAACAATATAAGAATTGAAAACTGGCTAGTACTATACATAAAATTGTGATATCTTTGGGAAAAAGAATCTGGGCAGTGTTTGACCTGCCGGGTCAGTCTGAGCAATACTCGCATCGTTTTGGACAATAATGTTTTTGAACTCGGAAAACAAATAAACAATACCCTATTGCTTACATTCTCGATTCAAAGTTATCAGCGATCGTTTTAAAAACTGTTAGAGGTACAAAGAACTAACGAAACATTTAATTCTTATTTTTGGCAAAATTATCCTTTGAACGAAGCGACCAATTTAATTGATGTTTATAGCATTCGATTTAGTGTTTTTGACTCTAAAACTATTTAGATTTTATGACTAATTGACCAGAAATCTAAAACTTAGCATCAAACAACATTTTTTTATACTTTTAGACGATAACTATTAATCATATTAATCGATTCCAAAAAGACTTGCAACATTCGACGCTAAATTTTAAGCAGCAAATATATTTTAACTTCAAAATTGAATTTAATCTTTTTTTTATCAAAAGTTAATATGAAAATGTACTTTTATATTGACTTCGACAAAATTCACTGGATTGGCAGATTGTTGAGAATTTTAACGAAATATACATAAGCGATTGAAGTGAACTTTTTAAGAAGCCTAAGTTAGTCAAGTATGTGCAAACACGATTTGAATAGTTCAATCGTTAAAAGATATTTTACGCACGCACGCACGCACGCACGCACACACACACACACACACACACACACACACACACACACACACACACAAACACACACACACACACACGCGCACACACACACATATGTATACAATATGCTTAATTATGCATGAAAGGGTTATAAATATTTCCTTTGAAAATTATTAAAAATATTCCATCTTAAAATGTCGACGTTTAATGAAATCGCCCTATACGAAAATCCGCCCGAAAACAACAGCTTCCTTATATTTAAGTAAATTTTCAATTTTCTCGAGAGAAAGTTAAGAATAAACACCCAAGGAAAATGTTAGATTCTCGGAAGGAATCACTCATGCTGCTAATATATTTAGATCGAATCAGTTCATTTCCAAAGATAAATACTATAAAACGCTATACACCGACAAAATAGTTGTGTTCGATGTCGCAAATGCAATGAAACTTCGCCAGTTTAACGGCAGGGGGCGCATGTACACCGAGACGGGGCATCGAATTACAACCGGCCGGGTTCACAATCAGCGAAAAAAGCCCAAAGGAAAAGTACGACGATAAATATTCCAACTTTGAAGGTTCGCGAGACGATCGTGACAGTTCATTTTCATTTGGCAATAACCATATGGCATGTCGGAAGTAACTTTCAGAGTAACTTGGTGCGGGCCCGAGCATATTAACTGGATTCGTGGTACGGTATTGAATCGCGGGCGGGACGCGTTTTTTTTTGTCGCGTATTTTAATTTAAATTGTTAGTATTGTGCGTGTAACTTTTGCGCAAGAATTACAGTAAAATAATCTCTAAATATTGTATGTTTGGCCAAAAATCTAATACTTATACACTACTTGCTAGCGTTTTTCCGCGGTTTCGTCCGCTTAAACATAAAGTGATGATTTTTTTTTTTGATTCGGACGTTCTTAGTGATCGTCTACGTCCCGAGAAGAGTAAATATGCCAAATTTAAAGTCAATCGGACCTCTTCGCTCTGTGCGAAATCGAAGATGGGAAGATTCAAATCGACGCCAGCGCTTGCAGCGGATAATTTAGGCGTTTTATGAGGCTGTTTTAAACATTCGGGCTATCAAATACACATGCCTTTATTTATATTACTAATGTAAAGTAAAGTGAATCACCAAAATTGTTGTGTTGTTAGCTAAAAACGTACAAAGAGCAAAGTAAAATGTAAATTTTGTGAATTTATGATTTCTAAACGGAAAAGGACACAAATAAATAAGTGCATTGCTGCAGTAAAAAGGAAAAAAATAATACTACCCGTGACTGTAATATTCGTATTGAAAATAATACGACAAAAGCAGACAATTTATACGTTTTATATAAAAAAATATTTTAATATTGAAAATATTCTTTCGATTACCTCAGTAAAGGCTTCATTTCCAGCGAAAGTGTTAATACGCTTTCGTGCCGTGAACTCTAAATCTAGGAGATCGATTGAGACGTCACAAGATGCGTGTGAATAAGGACTACATAAATATGAAAAAGATTTTGAAATCTCATTCATAAATTATTAATAAAATCGCAAATCGCTAAAATGGGTGTTTTTAGAAGGTAGAAACCTTATTTCAACTATCTTCTTACTTAAATTGAATTGCTTACTGAAATTATACAAATATAACATACGCCCAAATATCAATTGTTACTTGTTTTGAATATGCTCATTTTTTTTTAATCAATAATGTTTTTTTTAATCAAAAAGTCCTATTCGCATTCGTAGTAAAATACCTGTAACGCCACCAAAGGCTTGAATTAATGGGGGCTGCTCTTTAATTCAAGCCTTTGGTGGCGCTACAGTCGCGCACGAAGCGAATAATTTCGGAGATCTCGTGATGAGTCAGTCAGCCAGTCAGTGATATTTCGTTTACATATGTATATAGATAATTGATTTTGTAATTATTGTCTCTAAATTAATAACTATTAGTATACACAATGACAAATTAATGAATCAATGTAAATGTTAGGAATGTCGCTTATATTATTTGTGATATATTCGACTTAATGTTGCATTTCAGTAACTGTCCCACGGAAATAATTTCTAATTTTATCTGAATCAAAATTTATAGGAAAAATGGAATTAAAGGAATAAATACGGAACATTAGTAATTTTTTTTTTATGTGGAAATTGAAGCATTATTCAATCGACTATCGAAGCTAACAGATAATGACGATTTACATTTTTAACACAAATGCAATAATAATAAATCTTTCCCATATTACTTTACGTATTATATCTAGAAATTACGATTTTCATTTAGAAGGAATTTGTGAATGAGATATGATCTAGTCTAGACACAAACTTTATTGCATGTGTTTCCAAAATCTAGAAATAACCATAACTTTAGCAGAATCTTAGCTCATATGCTTGTGAGCATATAGCTAGTAAAGCGATAACTTTGAAATTTTATCACTGCAATATATGACGCAATCACTGCGTAAACGACGTGTCTACGATATCGGTATAAGGACGTATTTGATAACGCAGTTCACGTCTGATCAAAGTCGAGCATTCAAGTCGATCATTATACCTCGAGCCGCCCGTTCGCACACCTCACTGCGACGCGTCGCGCCCGTGTCGCCGTCGCTTGTTAATTTTCCTTTTAGAAATAATTATCTGATGCGTATGAAATAAATCGCCCCCCCTCGGCTCTCGACGTACAACGATTTCGTAACAAACAATTATCGTTGCTCTAACACGCACTGTGACAAAGTTAACAACGCCTGTAAGCGATAAGGCGGCGCGCGGCAGGCGAGGTCGCGTGACCGGCGCCGTCGGCCCGCCTCGCCTCGCCATAACACTAATAAAAATTTTGACAATTTGGCTACCGTCACAGTATTACCTCCTACCAAATCGACACACATATTATTCCTTTTACGATTGTTCGGGTATTCTATTGCACGTAATGATCGTGACGGACGAATTTTAGTCGTATGTAATAATGTCGTAATACTATGTTTTCCGAATACAACTTTGATTACTTTAACTTAACATTCATATGCTTCTGTTACTGTTCTATTAATCTTGGTCGTGACCGAGTGATTGGCTTATCTCCTTTTTACGAGGAAATACCGAATGAGCACGCGAGTAACCTATCGATGTCGCCCATTAACATCTAAAACACCAGCAAAATTTACAACACCAACGTTGTCACTCTGTCGAAATGAAATACATCCGATTCCTTTCTCAGAATATCCAAAGTCATATCCGCTTGAATAACTTGCCGATGGAACTTTGTCCAACTGTTTCAATTTACACAACAGAAAGTTGCGAGAAAAACGTATTGTGATAGAAAGCCAATCGTTGATATTTCGGAAGTGAAATTTCTTGTTTATTCTTCTATTATTCTAGGGAAAATTGTTTTTCGAACGAGTGGTAAATTTGGACTTAGTGTAAGTATCATGTACTAGCTTCTATCCGCGGCTTCACCCGCCTTGACATAGAATAATGTATTTTTTTTTTTCGGTAGAATTTGTGTAAAATCCGACCTTAGTCAGCGTCTGCGTCCCGATGAGAGTAACTATGAAAAATTTCAAGTCAATCGAATCCATATTTTCCGAGGTCTCGCGATGAGTCAGTCAGTATTTCTCTTGTATATATAAGATGACCTATGAAATAAAGATATTTTTGAATTTTAGTTTGGATTTAAGTATACGGCAATTGGTGCTATGTTGGATTTTAGCGGTTGGTATTAGACGAAACTATTTTTGTTTTGGAGCATTCGCCCAATATATGCGTTAGATTATATAGAACTGTAACCAACTCATCTTAAGAGCAAAAAATTAAGTCAACCACAGATTACTAATCACAAATAAGTGGAGAATCTCTTCGGTACGATCAAGTGTTAAATTTATTATTATTAAGTTAGATTTGTTTAAAGATAAGAAAAAATATATAAAAATATATAGCAGCCCGTACCCTTTAAATTTTTAACACCGTATATATATTTTGTTTCGTACCCGAAAATTACGAAAAATACCATCCATCTCTTATTTTTGAAGATTGTGAGCTAAACGCCTTGAAGAAAAACATTAGTAATAAAACTTATATGTACAGATATAAAAAGAAAAATAAAATTAGTTTTCAAAAGAATAGGCAGTTATTAGGAACTGCCGACAGAAGAAAAAAACTGAAATTATGAAGTAACAGTTGTTTTTGAGATTTTCAAATAAATTTTTATATGAAAAACAAAAATATAATAATTTGTAAATTAAAATCATTAACATTAGCTCGGTAGACATCTATCGTCATTCTGATCAACTATTAATTTATACGCTTTTATATGGTTTAGGTAATTTTTATTAATCGAAACACATGATGGGCTGCGCAAGCCCAGTATATTTGAAATAAAAATCAATGTGTGTGAATTAGGGTTTGGATTGCAAATATTGAGTCTTTTACTTTAAGCAATACAAAAGTTGTAAATGTCAAAACTGATTTTGTTCTAATAATTTCTCATATATAAAAAGATTTTTGCATACACTTTTAATTTACATAACCCGTTAATCCATGCAAAATAAATTTCCTGAAGAAGGCTGTTCAAGATTGTATAGAGTTTTACATGTCAATAAAAAGTTTTCAAATAATAAAGCTGCATTTATCTAAAGGTAAGATTTTGCAGTCATATTTTTTTGCTTCTAAATCGTCTAGTGAGATCTCAATACACTGTGAAATATGAATTAATAAAATATAATTTATAATTCTAATCATAACATAAATCTAAAATAGATATTAATAAATTAGTTCCATCTTGCATTCGTTTTTATAAACGATATTCGGAATATAAAATGTAATGTGTAAATGAAAACGGAACATGCCATTGCCAGTCCTTACTGTCCGTCAAAACATGAAGGTTACTTCAAATTTAAATGTGGTTTTCTACTTCGATGAGACAGCCATCAGCCAGTAAGTCATATCGAGCAGTTTGGTGAACTAATAGCCATAATACTAAATACAGAAACAAGTTGTGGAGACTTCTAATGTATATTTGAATCCAAATACGGAAATATTGCACGACTCATAATGTGAAGCATTTCAGAGCGCTTTATGATCGAAATATTTTTTTCGCCTCTTGTCAACAACTATTTATGTCGCTGTACTTTCCTTAATATACGAAATTGGGAAAATTTGCTTACCATTGTACAAATAATTTAGTAAAGATTAATTCTGTCACCTTCGAAAAACTGTTCAATGTAATAAAAACTAAAAAAAAAGAAATCTCAAAATAGTTTAGAAAACTTTTCCGTTAATCAACTGTGAATCAACTTGGAAACACAATTATTTGTGAAAAAAAAATCCATTAATTCAGCCCGTTTTATTAGCTGTCGAATTGGAGTAAGTAGTTTGCTATTGAAAATGCCTGTCTAATTAGATGTCGTTAAACTAAATTCAGTAAAACATAATTTTAGAAACGAGATTCCGTTCCACAAATAGGGAATTGCAATTTTTGGTGGCGACCTCTAGTAGTAAGTACACCATCTCTTGGTTACTCATCTGTTTGGATCGGATTGTAATAGTTGCAATAATATATTCTATATGGCACTTTTCAATTTCTTTTTGTTTACATAAATTATTGTTTACTACGAGATGTGCATTTTTGGATTTTCAAAACTTTTTAATAATATAATAATTACTCAACTTGATTTATTATTACATAATCATTTCTTATATTAAAACTAAAAACTTCGAAGAATTGGTCATCTTTGTAAAAGAAAACAATACGACTCAACTTAGTTTTTTTATTATTCTTGTAGTATAATATTGAAACGATATATATTATATTTTCAAAAATACAAGAATTTTTTCGAAGTAATCTTACACGGAAATAATTTTAACCAGATCATTAGCTGCGTGCCTTATACGATGCCAGTTTTTTTTTAACACGGCCGATAGGCAGAGTCTGATCGGTCGTCTAATAAATCAATATCTTCCGAATGGAAACCGTGATGCTATAAAAGGGGTTTGAGTAGAAGTGCAGCCCATTCATTTGCCGGATGGATTAATTTCCGCCATGAGAACGCTCCAAAGGGAAATGCGATCGGAACAAAGTGAACACGACGAAAGGGTCCCCCCGATATTTTCATTTTACGGGCGTTTATTCGCTGCAGGCCGAAGCGTATAACGGAAAAGGTAAGAGATATGAGCCCTCGTATGCCGTTAAATAACCATTTGTTTTAATTAATTATTTAGCTTTACGTGCGTCGTGGGACTTTATGATGAAGAGGTTTTTTTTTTTTTTGTGTTCCTACGTCGATATAAATAACATGAAATACGATTGCGATTCAGGGAGATTTTTCGGATACTCGATACTGAATAAATATTCCAAAATTTATTACTCCTTTTATTATTTTAAATACCATTTTCGATGGGCAAACGAGCTTGCGAGCTACCAGTGACCATGTAGTTATCGCCGCCCGTGGATACTTGTAAACCCAGAAGACTTGGTAGTGCATTGCTGGCTTCTTGAGTAAGAATAGGATATCTGATGGAGAGGGATTGCTGGAGAGTGAGCGAATTGATGCAGGGGGAGTAGGCAAACAGCTAAATCTCTCACTCAAAGGACGAAACGCAACGGCGAAAATTGTCATTTCACGTATGTATTTTGTAAGAGCGATACATGATTTTCAGGTATTTATTATCACTATTGTTAGGATTAATTGTAGTAATGTTTATGATGAACTCATTAGTTTCGGACTGGGGCTTTTGAATGTCAACCATTTAGTGTATAATCCATCGTAATTTAGTACTTGTACAGAAAGATTGTTGTATTATTCAAATGACCAGTTACCAGTATGTGGTGAAATGTTATTTGCTTCGGGAGCTAGATTACTTGCACTACCTTGTGATTTTCTTTAGACAATGGAATCAAAGACACGTATAGCCTTCTTTTTTTCTTTTATTCAACTAAATTTCCGCTTCAATCAAGTGTTTTCCAATATCTACCAATTAAACAACTTTTCAAGGAATAAAAAGCTAATGTGATTTTTTTCACTCTTTTTTAAACTGTTTTTCTAATATGTAGCTTATTTGACACAAATTACTCTTTATATATACAATTATTGTCACGCTTTAAATTTAAAATGTTATTATTTCATTTTATTATTAACGTGCCAATTTTTATTTATATCCCCATTCACAATAAAAAAATAAATTTCTAATTATTTTATTTTTAAAACATGCAGTTTTTATATAAAGAATCCCTATTGTAAGCAATATTTCTTTTTATTTCAAATTCGTTCGAATAGCAATCCACCGCTGATGTAACGCATTAAGTCACTGGCCGCTTACGTTAAACAATTTAATTCCTTTATCACTTCTTACCCTTAGACATATGACGTCCCTTTTGACTTAGGCGACCTTTATACATTTTACTCATACACTCTTATACATTTTATCTGAGGTCCGTGATCTTAGAGTGCACCAAATCTTAGCTTACAAAAAGCACTTGGACTCTTTCCTTGATAACTTGTACCACAAGATGTAAGGAAAGAATCTAAGTACTTTTTTTACTTTATACGGTTTCACAAAATATTACAATAATTTATTACAACATGTATCTTCGTTTTGTGTTTTCTTTCTGCGACTTACCTTAAGAGTATAGCAATAAAGATGCGCGCCATCAGCGTTGCTTTCTGCCACTATTCATCAATCTTTTATTGTTGTATCTGAAACTGCGAACTGCGTGAGCACTATTTTGTTTAAAATTAGCAAGTGTCTCTACAATCCTTCAGATTATAAAACAGTACACGAACTATGCTGTCCGAAGGACATTATATACTACTTAATATACATTTGCAAACACATCCTTTATCTACATTTTGAAGAGAGTTTTTAATAACTTGGAATTGACTCATCTAACGCTATTTTTAACTAAAAAATGGGTAGACATTTCCTATTTGACAAGATACTTCAATGTTAGATTCTGTCTTGATAATTTTGTAGATACTTTGTTTGGGATCCGACATGAACAAATGCAACGTTTGTATGTCTGAATATGACTGCCTTTATCTGTTCCAATGTACCTTTCGTTCCCATACTTAGTTGTAGCTTTGAGATTTTTTTAGATTTTTTTAGGTTTTCGTTATTTGTCAAACCTTCCGAATATAATTCTTTTTTCCTTCGAAAATTCATTCTTTGAATAGCGATTCCTATAGTGGTATAAGAACAGTATACAAACAAATTCGATGCTTAGCGGTGGGTATACAACCCTGAGCTGAGTTGAATGTTAACACATGTTAAAGGCAAACGTCTTTTTCTGCTATACTCTGTCCAAACGCTCGTGGCAGGCGGAGTCATTGCATCCGTACGGTACAATTGTTACCATTAATACTGATAATGCTATTTTTTTTAAAACGCTTCCATGTTGAATGCAAGTGCCCGCAACATGCGTCTTCTGATAATTATCAGAATTATAATTTATTGATGACTCATTTGAATATGCGCAATTCTGATTACTGACGTAGATTATGACTTTGCGAGCCACGAGCATTTGGAAAGAGTATATTGTATAATCGTTTAATAATCGATGTATTTTTTCACGTAGAAGGTTTTTATACTATTCCCATTGACGCAATTCGCCACCACGTGGCGCTGCGATGTACCGACTTCCGTATCGTTCAACCGATACATGTACATACCAATATTCATAATGATCGATCAAATAGTTTTTGAGTTTATCGATTTCATATAAACAGTCCTTTTATATAATCTTTACTCCCGGCTTCGTTTACGTCGGAATCGTGACTGGTAGCGAAGTCGGGATTGAAAGCGATATGGGGCAGAGAATTGCGAACGGGACGAGAATAGAATCTGATCGGAACTGAATCGCTAGCTGGACCAGGACCGAAACGGAGATCGGAACTGGGGTCGAAAACGGATGTGGGGTCGGGATTACAATCGAATGTGTGACTGGCTGCGGAATCGAAAGCGATACGGTATTCAGTTAGAAATCAATCGACACAACAGATGAAGGAATTCATTATACGTCTATGCTGGAATTGTTAATGAAATTCTCGGTTTGGGTGGTGTAATTAATTGTTCTGATAAAATCAATTTACTAATTAGTTTTATTCTGGTTCTCTTACATTTACTTACTTACATAAACATACATTTTTTACTTCAAGTGTATAATTTCATTGATTCCGGTTCAGATATGCATTTTTATACAATATCAACTTTCTAAATCTTAAGAATTATTAGCTCAGTTTCAAAATTAACTATTTTCATTTTATATACTTCGGCGCTTAAGTTTGCTACATTAAAAATAACATTAATTGAATTTCATTTTGATTTGATAGTCTTAACAGAAACAAAGTAAGTCTCTAACTACATATTTCTCTACATTTTTTGTGGAAAAAAAAAGCTCTTTTTCCCTTCTTCAATTTTGTACAGAAATTAACTTAATTGGGCGAAAAAGATAAAACGGGGAATTATTAACCGAGTGCTTTACTACGCCGCTGCTAACTCGATTAACTATTAATGTTTGTAAACGCTTCTACCCCTGCAGCTATCTGTCGCGCTCTCGGACGACCGCCGCCGCCGCGTCGCAATCGCCCTTTTTCTGTATTTCCCGGAGCTGAGATTTCGCCCGCTCCGACAGAAATTCGAGTTTATTTCATTGTCGGCGCGCTGCCAAAGGTGTAGTGGCCCGTTACCGGTTAAGGAGGTCCGTGTTTGCATTCTTCACAGATATTGAATTATGATTTTCAGAATTTGATTTCGTTCTCGGACACCGGAAGATCAAATATTTTTTGTTCGGTTTATGAGCGAACAAACTTACACTTGTTAAGATTAAGGAAAGTTTGTAGGTACTGAACATCAGTACATTTAGCAATATATATATTGGTAAATACTTAGAATTGTTAAGATTAAGGAAAGTCTGTAGGTACTGATGCTTTATATATATTATAAAATGTTGTATCGAATGATTAATCATTGTAAGAAACGGCGACAACTCAATGGTAGGGAGTTAGACTTTCAAATCAAAGATCATAGGTTCTTTCTAAAAAAAATTTTGAAAAAAAGTACTTTTAAATGGAACAGGTTTCATACACAAAAAAACACTTTATGAAATCTGTAAACAATGACTTAGAATCTTTTGCCCAACGGTTTCCTCCATGGAATATCTTGATTGTGATGTAAATATTATTTAAAAACGTTGATACTAAACCCATTCTTAATCCCATTACCAATCCCCATCGCCATATTATTCCTGATTTAAGTCCCTTTTCCATCCCATTTCTTGTGCTTGCTTTCCCTTTTTCTTCCCCAATTATTTTTACGTTTTCTTTTTTCTTCTTCTTTTCTTTTCAAACCCAATCTCTATCTTCCACCTCCCTTTTTTTTCTATGAAAAGACAACAAAAATATCGGTTTCAAAATAAAATAATAATGACTTTAATATTATTTTTTTTCTTTTCAACTTGCACACAATTTATAGAGATAATAATTATACAGCTCATATATTACACGACGACAAGTTCTATCAGATACAAATTGAATCAATATCGTTTAAGCTGTTGTTTAACTTTAAAAAATACCTACACAAAGACAAACAATAGCTTATATTTTACGTGACTGTGTGTTCCATCAGTATACCAAATTTTATTAAAATCGGGCAATACACTGTCTAGATATAAGATAAAAAACAAAGGAATAAAACGTGGCTTTGGCTTTTTCTAAGGTTCAAAGTCTCCACACTAAGTTTTGTTAAAATTACTCGAGTGGGCTAGTTACATTATGTTAAAATGCAAAAAATAGACATGCAAACAGAATTATATTTGTGTAATGTGGTTACCCCTTTTACCTGATTCATTTACTTTTTATATACTTTATAGTTATCTTTAAAAATTCTTCAAAGAATTACCCTCTTTTTAGTTTTTGTCCACATCTAGCTTTCAAAAAAAATAAAAGCTCGGGTGATTGTATGCTCGAAACATGAGATATTTTAATGTAAATATATATCTGTCGAAAAAGTAGGTTGACAACATTCTTTGAAGAACAATCAATATTATGCTGAGGATTTGATATTCATGATAATTGCTATGATTTAAGCAGGATAAAAAAAATCATCTAAACTTATTTTAAGATCTAAAAATTACACAATAGATACAATTATCACATCAAAATGTAACTAATTTTAAAATCAGCGCTGACCACTGTGGGTTACTCAAAGTTAAAGCAAATAAAACGTCATTATTATCTGACTATAATTTTACACTATAGTTATAAAAAAAAAATTATCTATAGTATTTGCGTAATTTCGAAGACTGAGTATATCTATGACCAGAGCCTTCCCAGTTTTTGTACAAGAGTACATACGAGCCTAGTCTTTGAGCTGCTGTCCGTTCAACTCATTGCTCTTTCTAGGATGGCTAGAATGTATCAAGCTAGAATGATACATTCTAGCTTGTTCCTCTCAGTCTATAATCTCATGTTTTGCAAAGGAGACAAATTTCTGCGTAGGGTAATGAAGAAACATAGCCTCGATTGCGATGACGAGCTTTTCCTCCCGACATGCTTAGTTTACTGTTACGTCGAAACGCAGACTGGAGAGATGTAATTTGGTACTTTGAATGATTGTAAGATGAGCAAGGCTTAGTTATAAAGATGAGGTTATATTGAAAGCAGCAAGGTATAATTGAAGAACCTGAACAGAACCAAAGAAACATACTGACAGGATGTGAAGTAGTTCAACTATAGATTTTTTTTATTTCGATTGTTGGTTTATCAATGACGGTAGGCATGATAGAAATATTAAAGCGAGAGAAAATGTAAGAAATATAGCAAATACCATTAATTAAAAAAAAAGAATATCTCGTGGCAATTATACTTAAGTATTCATAATGGAATTCTGGTTGATAAGATATATACAAGTAAAGTGTTGCTACAAGCTGGTGTTTTTAAAATATGCATTTTTACGAATAAACGTATATTTTCCATAAATCTTACATAAATATGCAACGTATGTATAAGTTATTTTAATATTTTCAGACGACATTAAGATATTTAATTCACTAAAAAGAAGCAAAATAATCAATTAAAATTAAAATATCATAAAATCAACACGCTTGTAAACTTGAAACGTTTCTAATTCAAAGTTCGATTTTCCAAATTTATGTGAGCGATTTTACGATGCATTTTACGATGACCTCTCTATAGCGAGCGACTGTAGGGTTTACGGGCATGGCGCCCGGTTTATATCTCGAAATAAAAGCAAATACCTAACGTAGAAAAATAAATTTTTACGTATATATTTTAGTAGCGATCCGCCTAGAACTCGACCTTGTGTTTTGCGATGTGTTGATTTACATAAACTGTTATTTCGCCTTTTACACTGCATGTAAAGAGGAAAATAAAATATTTACGTTTTCATTTTCGTAGCGTTACATATCTTTGTGCAAATATAAAGCAAACCCGGCAAGACTATGTACATGTACGAATAAGAGCGTATTTGGCTTTCAGTGACTCACTCCAGTTTATTTGTGACTTAATGAAAGATCAGAGGATCTAAGGCTGTCTACCTATAGGAATACTTCATTAGCATATTACACGTGAATAGAGAGACGTAAGTAAACGTTGCTAAAGTTCCTAAGGCGTTGCAGTGACTGGTATCAAACGAGAGCTTCGGTTCGATTTCGCAAAGCGAATGGCAATATTCTAGACATTTTCGAAAAATCCAGTGCGCTCTATTATTATTATTTCAAAACTTAACACGCTACTGCACAAGTCTACTTAAAGGCTCAATTAATATGGAAATTAGATTTTTGGATAGTGCTATAAAATATTCACCATTTTTCTTGACAAAGGATTTTCATTTATTTTTCTGTCTTTCCAAAAGTTTAGATATTTGTAATTGACTAACACTTTCTGTACCACACGTTTTATAACTAAATTAGGATACTTAGATGATGTGTTCAATTACTTAACAATTTACAAACCAGCTTAAAAGCTAGATTTTTTAGGCATTAGTTGTGTTTCAGTAGTTGAGCAGTAATGGCTCAACGGTTATGAGTAACGGCTTTAGATCAGAAAGTGTGATCCTGAGCACAGTCTGATTGACTAATGGGTTTGTAACTTATGTCGTATTAAGCCATACTCTCCATGCCTCAAAGTGTGCATTAAGCTCTCCGTCCAGAACGTTGTCACCGCATTGGTGACGACGATCGTTAGCAGCTCCCAATTCGCATTGGGCGAACGTGAAGGGCCTAAGGTCCAAGCCCCTCAGTTTGAAATAAAAAAAAAATTGGGAGCTTTGTGTTTCTCTCAGCAGTGGGGTAAATAAAACCTGACACGAGAATAACAACATTTATGTTTCATATAATATTTTAGGACTTTGACGTAAACAAGAACATAAAGCTCGCAAGACATCTTTTCTTACCTGTTTAGGCAGGTTTATTTAATGATCTCATCAAATCAATGAAGTATTGCATTCTGTAAAATATTCAAACTATTTGTTTGATTAAAAAGCAATTATTAACTAAATGAAATTAAACTAACTTGTAAAGTGATACTACTGCTTAAAATTTAGAAAAGCGTTATGTTAATTTTCCCTTAAGGTTTTTTATGTCAAGTTAAAAAAATCTTTAGAGCTACAAAAATAAATTCCATTTAGTTAAAAGAAATAAATAAAAATAAAATTTTATTTCATCAGTATAACTATACAGTCAAAAAATATATGAGCTTTAATAATATAGGTGCACAAAGTATTTGTTGTTTACCACTTTCAACAAAAGATGTGCATTTTTAATCCAGTGAAATAAGGTTTGGAATTAAAATTTGAGCTATCCGCATTTTAATTACAACTTTTTGTCCAGCTTTAACCGTTTTCAACTTATTAAGAAAAAACATTTTAAATTTTTTTCAACCCTTGCCGTGAGTTGAAGATACGATAACCTTTACACATTATTTTTGTATTATTAAAACTACATTATATCAAAAATACAAAGTTAAGTATCAAAATTTTGATTGTAAACCTTATTTGACTGGACTATTTAGCATAGAAATTGTTTAGATATGCCCTAGAGAGTGATATAGATTACTCATTAATCTGGAAAAGTACATGGATCTACGGAATAGTAATTATAACTAGTTATGTAATAAAATTAAAATTACTGTATGTTAATATTTTATTTAAGATACATGACAGTTAGAAAAACTTTGTCGTAAAATCAGAGTTAAGATAATTAAGGTCAAATTTGTGTCACGCGCACCTGAGCTCTACATTACCTTCACATTATTTAATGCAGGTACCTGCTTGATGCACATGTGTTATATAATTGAAAATACATATAGCACTATCTATTGAAGCTTAATATTTAAGTACATTTCATGTTTAACATTAAAATTTATACAGTGAACAATGATTGGATACATCTTGTAAAATATTTTCTAGTTTTTATTAGATTAATACTTAATATTTATTAAGTATTCTTAATCATATTCTATATAAATTTGAATAACTTCATTTTCTCTTTCATTTTCTAAATAATACTTGAGAATTAAGTCTAAGAGACAATTTCTTTTTAATTTCCCTTCCATTTTAATTACCACATTATGTATATAAGATGGGAACAACCACCAAATAATCTTGTCAAACTATAACCTCCAACCAGCAAAGGTAGAGCAATAATATTCCAAATTGGTATACCTTCTATAAAGTTATTCTTTCAATAAAATACATACGCGATATATTGACTTTATAAATTTTTAATTCTTCCTTTCAAAAGCCATAGATCATTACAATCAAGATTGTCGCTTGTGAATTTGTCGAGGTTGGATTCCTTAATATATTCCTTATATACAAATTTGAGCCGCTTTTAATCTACTCTTGGTAACAGTTAAAAGCCTGATCAATTTCATAAGTTTCCGTGGCGCATATAATGAAAAAGTCAGCACTTCGATCTGAAAACTCCTCATCATCAAAAATAGCGGTATTCATAGTACCTAAAGAAACGTGTCCGCTATTTGTATTATTTATTATTACATACTTACTACATCGTTTTATTTTACTTACATATTATTTCATTTACTAGGTAATGGCCAATCAAAGATGCACCAAATGCATTTAAAAGTACACTGACATTTTTTTTGTCAAGTAAGTGCGGTGCAGTTACAGCACAGTATTGACTCGTAAATGATAAAATATCTTTTTAGTTTTCCGTTTACTGTTACTATGATCCAACAGAACATATTAGGCTTACTAGATTCATTCACCTGACGAGCAGTGAATTCAGTTCCTGATTTGTCTCTTTAGGCGGACATATACTCATGGTGCCCTCAGGAACACAATTCTTCAGTATTGTGTCAGAATCCTCTATTTAATACGAGAACGTCGTCATAACTGAAAATCTAATGAAACAAATCACTCTAGCTGACGAATTGCACGCAATAGGTAAATGATGCGCTGTGATCGGGCGAGGTGATCAGGACAGGGGGCCCGAGGCAAGGTGGGTTTATACTTATCTGATGTGTCGTGACGTGTCGTGTCGTGACGTGATGGCTAGTTTTCACATTCATCTGTCGTGGTCTGACGCCCCCTGACGATATTTTGAATCAATACAGCCGTAGCTCTAGAAAAGGCGACGCGTTTTAAATGTTTTCCCACGAGTTGTCCGATTCTTCAGGTTCTGATTCAGATTATGAAGAAGACATTCAATTTATGATACTGGCTTTATTAACAAAAGAAAGAAAGAGTAGAAGACATTGGATTCATCCCCTCAATAGAACAAGAGAAATTAATGGCGAGTTTCATTGTCTCATTAAAGTGCTTGAAAACGATGACGAAAAATTTCATCAGTATTTCAGATTGTCGAAAGCACAGTTTGAACAAGTACATTCTTTAATTGAAGATGATGTAAAGAAAATACATACAAGATTTCGTAAGCCTATAGGAACAAGAGAAAGACTTGCAGTATGTTTAAGGTAAGCATTTATTTATTATTTGTAGGTATCTCTTAAGTACAATATTTATGAGGGATAAAATCACATATACTAAAGTTTACAGTGCTATAATATGATGAGATATTTACTTCGTCAGTGTTATGATGTAAGATCGGTTGTGCCATTTGTGATGTGGATGGCTGAGAAATAATAATCTGTTGAGCCACATTCATTTGTTCTAATCTTTGAAGGTTACGTATTTCGGCTTGTGATATAGCACTGTGCAAATCTAACTTGATTTTTGTCTGATCTAGTTTAGGAAGTTTTTAAGAGCTTTACTCATGCTCAAAAAAATAAGTCTGTTTCATCCATGTCCTGCTGCTTGGAATGGTGCTTGTGGACTCTTAAATCATGTGAAGACTTCATTAAATCATATAGGTCCTGTAAGTTTGTTTTGTTGCGACTAGACCTTGTGGCATGTGAAGACGTACCAGACTGTGGTGTTTCTGGACGGTGATCTGATTGAGGGCTTTCAGGTTCTGGTGAGTTTTCAATCAGATTTAATGTTTCCAAACATTCTGGTGAGTCTGGAGGCGCCATAAGATTTGTTGTTGATGGTCTTGATTTTATAAATGGCTGTAAAAACTCATTTGTTCTTCATATTTCCACGGCGTAACAAGAACAGCGGCTTGCCCACTTTTTTATTTTACGACGCTTTAATGCGTTAATGTAGGCATTTCGTAATTTATCCCAGTCATCTTTGCATTTATCCGCTGAAACAATAAATTATGCTTTTTATATTTACAGATTTTGGCAACTGGCAACTCTTTTCGGTCCTTGGGTTCAATTATCGCATGGGATTCGCCACAGTAAAGATAATAGTCGAAGAAGTATGTAACGCAATTTGGAAAAATTAGCCCCTATTGTAATGCCTCAACCTACAGAACAAATGTGGAGAGAAAGGATTCGAAAATATATGGCATTTTCCGAACTGTATTGGAGCAATGGATGGAAAACACGTAACTATAATATGTCCTATAAATGCAGGCTCAACCTTTTACAATTATAAAAATGAGCATTCTATTGTACTGCTTGCGCTGGTTGACGCTCATTACAGATTTGTTACGATAGATGTAGGAGCATATGGTCGCAATAGTGATGGTGGCATATACCAAGAGTCGTTAATGGGAAAAATGTTTGAAAATAGTCAGTTAAACTTGCCACCAAATAAACCATTGCATCAAAATACAGAACCTTTACCCCACGTTATTGTGGCAGATGCAGCATTCCCCTTAAAAACGTATTTGTTAAAACCGTACAGTAAAGCTAAATTAGTCAACAATACTCAAAATAAAATATTTAATTATCGTTTATCTCGTGCTCGCCGCACTGTAGAAAATGCATTTGGAATATTACGAGCAAGATTCAGAGTATTTCAAGGACCTTTACAAGTACAACCAAATATGGTGGACAAGATCGTACTCGCTGCTTTTGCTGTCTCCATAACCTTTAACCCAAAATACACCGGAAAGAGAAGAAATGTTTATAGATGAAGGCGCAATTTGCGACGGTAACGGCTTAACAGACATTGGACCATTAAATAGAAATCCTACTCAGGAAGCTATTCATGTTCGCGAGGCATTTAAAATTATTTTGTAAGTCCAGAAGGACAAGTTCCATGGCAAATGCAAAGTATTATTACACAAGGTACATCTAGGAATAATTAAATAAAGCGGTGAAGATTACTTACGGGGTTGTTTTAATTTTCTCCTATCTCCTCCCAAACAGCTGTCCTAATAGTATGATCTTTATATTGTTTACACTTTGTATCATAAATTACATTATATTGTCGTACTATTTCAATTAACTCGTCCATATTTAAAAGTGAACCAACGAATATGCAGAGGGCTATGAGCGATGACGCGTCACAACACAGAACTGGCGCTTGTACATATGTCTGACGTGTCGTGACGTCACCGTTCCCCCGCCCCTCCCTCCGCTCTGATTCAACCGCGATCGTATCTGATGCGACACGACACAAGCCATCACAACACAACACGCATTACTAGTATGAACGTTACCATACTAAATGTATGAAACCGGTACCGTTCTGACGCGTCACGTCACGACACATCAGATAAGTATAAACCCACCTTAAACCCACCTTAAAGCCTTTGAATCCATATAAGTGATATGATCGCATACGCACAATAAGGTTTGAAAATATGGTTTATTTTTACAGAAACAGTATAATTAAACAAAGACCAATTACGAAGTTACTAATTTTGTTTCTTCAAAACTTTCATGTATGAAATATCACTTAACGATGCACTTAAAGATTTTAATGACAAAAAAAATTTTTGTACACTGTTCTGTACAAAAATGGCATAAGAGGCCGCAGACTGAGGGTGTCATTCGACGCGTCTTAGCACTCCGCGAGTTATAGGACTCGGCCATATTGAATGTAATAAGACGTTTCATAACGTCTTATTACATTCAATATGGACGAGTTCCAACGAAAAAAATAAGTGAAAGAGTATGTCATGTTTGGTATCAAAAGAAAGTTCTAGAAAAATACATTACGAATATGCATGAATTTCATATGTAAATATTTGTAATTGATAGGAGCGCAATTTGTATTGTGCCAACTTGAATATTATTTTATTATAAACTTATAAACGGGGCAAATCAGCACCTGATTACGGCAAATGCCCTACAATTAATTTTCAAAATTTGTACGCACGAAGTACGATATGGGAAAAAGCTTTATTTGTACCTATTTGACTGATTTCTAACTTGAACATGTACAAAGACTATAAGACATCATGTTTTCATAGCAAAATTATTTACTCATTTCAGCCAAACTCTAATTAAAATAGTACTGAAATCGGAACAGACAGTAGAACCGCAATTAAAATCGAGAACAGGACCGGGGTAAAGCGGTCAAGTTCATAAATAAACAGGAGATTGGCTTAAAATAAAAGTTGAAGGGATTCATTCTATTTCTACATGCATGGGCTCAGTCGCCGGGGGACATAAATTGTCATTTAAATATAGTTATTATTCTTTGGCTCGATTTGTATCTGTTATATCTCTAACATACACACAGACAGTGGGACAAGATCGACAGGGCCGTGTATGGACCTCGAGGAGTCAAAGCTCCGAAAGCGAATACGTGTGTTATCATATCGAGGTGTTTAATACATTACAACAAAATGTTTTCTGTTATGTTAATAACCCGGACGGAGTTTGTTTAATGGAGTAACTTACTTAAGTATTTACGCAAGGGCGTCTATTCGAATGGTGTAAACATAATTTGTGGACAAAGTTTCGCGTGTAATGTCTTGTGAGTTGCGGCTGAAGACTGTACCAAACAACTGCTGCTTTTAATTAAACTGTCGGTCGTTACCAGACCGCCGCGCCCGCGCCCGCGCCCGCGCCGCCGAACTCGCGGCGTGAAAATTATTCTTGTCCGATCGAATCGCGTTACACTTTTTGCGCTCCATTAGCCTGTTGTAAATATTTAAGCGTTTTATTCGTAATTTTGACGTGACAACGTCTTAAATTAGGTTGCGGCTGGGAGTCACTTTGAAAAATGTAACGCTCGGTAACGTAACGATGAGTCACTGAACGAGAGGCCCGCCGAATGCCTTGCGTCTCTCCCACTCAACTATGATCGGTCTGCGCGCGCGCAGCACTAGAGAGAATTATGCATAGCTTGCAAATGTATTGCAAGGTTGTATGTATATTTGTATATTATAAATACGTAAAGGTGTAAAAATAAAATTTTGTTAATATGAAATTCAGTGCGAGATTCTTTTGTATAAATTAATGTTTTAAATATAATTCTTTGTATAAATAAATGTTTTAAATTGTTACTATTATTTCATCCTTCTTCCTACTATACGAATGAATATTCACATTAAAATGATTTTACCATTCAAAGTCGTTGTCACGTAAAACTTTCGCCCGTATACCGACTTTACAGGCAACCAAATTTTTTTATATTCATTTTTTACATACCTACTACCTCGTCTACTATTAAATAAAACCTGGCATTTAAGAGAATATTTAGTCTATTAATCCAAATGTGCATTTTGTATATCTCCGACATAACTCGAATTTCTTCTCTTCTTATTTAAAAATTGATCATTACTATACTTCATTACCTTTTTTTACACCTAACTATAGACAGGTATCCATTCTTCTAATAATATCCATTTATACATCTCTTATGATTAAAAATTATATATTCCATTACGAACTTATACTTATTGTAGTTTTGTTTTTATTACGATAATTTCTTTTTCGCTTTCGATAATAAAATACACCCAATCCTTTTCATTTTGTAAGTATTATAGAAATTTCACGTTTCATTTTGTAATACTGTTTTGCCTATGTAATGCGTTAATACTCGCATAATAGTTTCATTGTGTACATCTGTATACAATGCAATAATAAGCTCAAGCATTGCATTAATAAAAAACAGATGGTTTTTGTCTAGGGGTACACTAGACAACGACTGGGACGCCCGACTAAATACAGGCGGAGATAAATTATCTGCAGGAGTGTGTTCGGTTGCTCCGTAATCGAAAGCAGCTTTTCCAATAAATGCACTATTATTCATGACTTTCAATTTAAGTAACCATTTATAATCAGGTACTAGTCACAAATAGTTATAAATATCTAATAGTAACTTTTTGTAACTAGGAAAGTATGAACTTGCTTGGTCAGGTCGGAAAGGAGCTACTGCTTGTGCTTCGGTGGAACAAACCACCACAGCCACTCCACTGTTTCGGTGGACTTGCATGCAGAGTGTGTTTCAACGGTGCAGCAGCAGTGAGTCAGTGACGAGTAGTACAAAATAAATTAGGAACACACTATTTTTTCGCTAATTAATTCTAGCGGTTCTGACAGTAAAAAGATAGATTCGCTGAAAAAACCATCTAACGATGATGGGAGATCTATTCCGTGTTGGATAACCACTAACGTATCAGGCGCAGAAGAACTGCGTAAATACTCGAACAGACAATAGGCTTATAGAAGTCTGCTGCTAGCTTACGAGCCCACGGTGGCGCGGCGCGTGTTCCCATATTTTAACTTTAGCTACTAAGACGGTGCACGACCGCAAGAATAGTGCTACTAGAGAGCGAACGAAGGCGTTAACAGGTCCGAGGATCTGACATAACAGGATGAGAAGATAGCATGGGATTTTAGTTGATAGGAATTCGACATAATCTGGGTGGCTGTCCTCAGGCGCCGGGTGTTAATGGGGATTTCCCCACGCGAAAAAGAAGGATTTAAAATAAGGAATTAAACTTTAACAGGCATTCCAATTATTCTGAAATTATAAGCATTAAAATAGTTGTTATAAGTGTTTATTTGTGACTAATAAAATAAAACGCTTTGACGTTTATGAACATTTAACACCCACGAGTATAAAACATATTATAATATGATATAAAATGAAATAAAAGAGAAGTTTAAAATTTTAAATAAGGATTTAGCATTTTCCGTAGTTATAAATATGCAAATTAATATTAAAAGGAAAAAAACTGTATTCGCCCGAATTGTAGGAGCATATGACTGTCAGTAGGACAGACGTCACGTCGTCCTCGTTCGGTATCCTTTCCGATGTTCCAAGAGCATGATCGAATGGTATACTAATTGCATCGCAAATCACTCATATCCCTTACGCTAATAATAATATAAATTCACGCATATTTCCCAGAAGGGTGGGCAGAGAATAGCCTCTGCCTACCCTTTAAAGCTATAAAGCTTTCCACACGGTACGAGTTTCGCATGTCTCTCCTGCTTCATCGACCCATCAATCTTTTCATGCTAGCTCTTCTGTTTCGAGTTAATTTTTAATATGCCACCAATTTGGCTTGCAAAGGATTGTCAATACTTCATAATTATATGGTTTATCTCGTATTGGCCCACATTTTGCAAATTATATTGCACCCTTGCACGTCATATAATATTATGTGCTCATATTTTGCAAAAAACTTTAATTTATAGCAAATACGGTCTCTGATTGTTTTCTATCATATAATAACTTTAATTAAAAACACATTGATAAAATCAACGTAAAAAGAGTTTAGTTTTCGACATTTCTTTTGATAAATGTTACGTTTCGTATTAGTTATTATTACTAAGTAATGTTTGTTATATTTGTTGACAAGTATTTTACAAAACATAATTCTTATATTGACTAAAATTTGTGCTGAAAACATTTTGTTGCTTTTACAAATGAAATGTGTTGATAAATTTCACCACTATCATTGCTTAATCTTAGCTTGAAATAGGTCTTTTTTACAAAAAAAAAACATTTGAATTGACTATATTTAAACACATTCATAATTAACATCCATACAATATATGAAATTGTAATTTTAAATGAAATTATTTTATGATATTACAATAAATCGTCAACAAACGTAGTTTCGTTGATTCAACATGCACTCTTTTTTTTAACGTAACATGCTATAAGCATTCGTATGCCCGAGCAGAGCCGAGGCAGACCATTAGAATTTTATATTTACTTTAATAAAAATACATTCAATACTCTAGTGTATGTGCTTGTTTGACTTTTCCTGATGATGTTCTGTATTGGCACGAAACACAGTTGGAAATTCTATGCTAATCAGATTTGTGGTTAATATTAAATAAGTTTTAACCCTTGCATAGCTTTTCGATATCTTTCAATCTTCTGGAATCAATATTGAATTCGCTTGATGAAGATTCTTAATAGAAAAGAGTCAACGGTGGGTCGCATGCTGCATATTACAGCTGGTCATAGACGTATAATTACATATTTGCCCCTAATTAAATCTCACTACACCTTGAACCTTAAAGTGATCTAATAAAAGTGCCAAAACAAAACGTATTATTTGATAATATCGATCATGTAATAAACTTTCTGAAAGTGAACGTTCACAAAAGATGCTGAAAATTAATAAACGCTCCGAAAACAAAGGCGACACGGCGATCGCGGGATTACAACGCGCCGGTCTTCATTCGCCGAGTCGATTACACGTTTTGTGTCAACAATTTTACACGATGATGAATGGGGTTCTGAGGCGCAGCAGGTTTAATCGCAGTTTTTTCTCCGCCGGTCTGTTTGTTATCAATCATCGACGCGATCTAATTACGGGCCGATAGCCGGGCGCGGGCGCCGGCGCCGCGCGCTCATCCATTACGCCGGCTCGGCAGAGACTTGTTTATTAAGATGTTAAGGCTTGCTCTGGTCAAATAATCGTCACGTGACTAAGATCAAAAGTTAGTCGAGCAGTTAACCATCCAAACAAGTGTCACAAAGTTAAGCCACGGTCTCTAGTATTTTGTTGAGAACGGCAAGTACGATATGGGTTCGTTTCGATGTATCGATGTCTACTCGTGAAGGGAGGTATATGAAGATAGGTTTATTTTAATTCTTAGTAGATATAAATCTTTGGTTTTTCAAATGTATGTTATCGAATACATATGCTAAAATCTGTGAAATATTTTAAAAGTGAAAACCTATATACGTTAGGGGGTTTTCAGTCGGATAAAATCTTATAAATTCGCGTGATCGCGTCATTGCGTCGCCGCGTCACCGACATTCTAATACAGGATATGCGAAAACTTCTCTTTGCGCTATGGACGATTTCATGTTAATGAAGTAGATGTACGTAAAAAGTTCTGTTTGCGCGTTGGACGATTTCACATTAAATACATGTAAAATCTTCTTTTTGTACGTTGGGCGATTTCACGCTAATATAGTAGGATCAAATCTTTTTTTCACGTTGAACAAGTTCATGTTAATGCAGTAAGTACACGTGAAAACTTCTTTAAGCGTTGGGCGGTTTCATGCTAAAGTGGTAAGGTGAAATCTTTTTTTCACATTGAACAAGTTCATACTAATGCAGTAAGTGCACGTGAAAACTTCTTTAAGCGCGTTGGGCGATTTCACATTAAAAACATGTGAAATCTTCTTTTTGTTCGTTGGATGATTTCATGCTAAAGTGGTAGAGTGAAATCTTTTTTTCACATTGAACACGTTCATGCTAATGCAGTAAGTACACGTGAAAACTTCTTTAAGCGCGTTGGGCGATTTCATGCTAAAGTGGTAGGGTGAAATCTTTTTTTCATATTGAACAAGTTCATGCTAATGCAGTAAGTACACGTGAAAACTTCTTTAAGCGTGTTAAACGATTTTACATTAAACACATGTGAAATCTTCTTTTTGTGCGTTGGACGATTTCATGCTAATGTAGTAGGGTGAAATCTTTTTTTCACGTCGAACAAGTTTATGCTAATGCAGTAAGTACACGTGAAAACTTCTTTATGCGCGTTGGGCGACTTCACATTAAAACATATGAAATCTTCTTTGTTCGTTGGATGATTTCATGTTAATGTAGTAGGTGAAATCTTTTTCACATTGAAAAGTTAATGCAATGCTGGGGTACACGTCAAAACGTCTTTGCTGCGTTATGCGTTTATGCTAAAGTGGTGGTGAATTTTTTTCACATTGAACAAGTTCATGCTAATGCGGTAAGTACACGTGAAAACTTTTTAAGCGTGTTAAACGATTTTACATTAAACACATGTGAAATCTTCTTTGTGCGTTGGACGATTTCATGCGTAATGTAGTAGGGTGAAATCTTTTTCACGTCGAACAAGTTTATGCTAATGCAGTACATACGTGAAAACTTTTTATGCGTTGGGCGACTTTACATTAAAATATGTGAAATCTTCATTTTGTTCGTTGGATGATTTCATGTTAATGTAGTAGGGTGAAATCTTTTTCACATTGAACAAGGTTATGCTAATGCAGGTACACGTGAAAACGTCTTTAAGCGTGTTGGGCGGTTTCATGCTAAAGTGGTGAATTTTTTTCACATTGAACAAGTTCATGCAGCAGTAGTACACGTGAAAACTTCTTTAAGCGTGTTAAACGATTTTACATTAAACACATGTGAAATCTTCTTTTTGTGCGTTGGACGATTTCATGCTAATGTAGTAGGGTGAAATCTTTTTTCACGTCGAACAAGTTTATGCTAATGCAGTAAGTACACGTGAAAACTTTAAGCGCGTTGGGCGACTTCACATTAAAAACATGTGAAATCTTCTTTTTGTTCGTTGGATGATTTCATGTTAATGTAGTAGGGTGAAATCTTTTTTCACATTGAAAAAGTTAATGCAAATGCTGTAAGTACACGTCAAAACGTCTTTAAGCGCGTTGGGCGGTTTCATGCTAAAGTGGTAGGGTGAATTTTTTTTTTCACATTGAACAAGTTCATGCTAATGCAGTCAGTACACGTGAAAACTTCTTTAAGCGTGTTAAACGATTTTACATTAAACACATGTGAAATCTTCTTTTTGTGCGTTGGACGATTTCATGCTAATGTAGTAGGGTGAAATCTTTTTTTCACGTCGAACAAGTTTATGCTAATGCAGTAAGTACACGTGAAAACTTCTTTATGCGCGTTGGGCGACTTCACATTAAAAATATGTGAAATCTTCATTTTGTTCGTTGGATGATTTCATGTTAATGTAGTAGGGTGAAATCTTTTTTCACATTGAAAAAGTTAATGCAAATGCAGTAAGTACACGTGAAAACGTCTTTAAGCGCGTTGGGCGGTTTCATGCTAAAGTGGTAGGTGAATTTTTTTTCACATTGAACAAGTTCATGCTAATGCAGTAAGTACACGTGAAAACTTCTTTAAGCGTGTTAAACGATTTTACATTAAACACATGTGAAATCTTCTTTTTGTGCGTTGGACGATTTCATGCTAATGTAGTAGGGTGAAATCTTTTTTTCACGTCGAACAAGTTTATGCTAATGCAGTAAGTACACGTGAAAACTTCTTTATGCGCGTTGGGCGACTTTACATTAAAAATATGTGAAATCTTCATTTTGTTCGTTGGATGATTTCATGTTAATGTAGTAGGGTGAAATCTTTTTTCACATTGAACAAGGTTATGCTAATGCAGTAAGTACACGTGAAAACTTCTTTAAGCGCATTGCGCGATTTCACATTAAATATATGTGAAATCTTCTTTTTGCGCGGTGGGCGATTTCAGGCTAATGCAGTAGGGTAAATGTGAGAACTCCTTTATTTACGTTAATTTGGCGATGTTCTTATGACCAAAATCTTTTGATTTTGCGTCGTCGACATGCTATGTTAAGATTCTATGTGAATTAACAATATGTGAGAAAATTTTTTGTATAAGTGAAAATTATATAATTAGTTTTAATTTATTCACAACATTATTGTTGTTTTCTAACTTTAATATGCTCATTAACTTTTATTTCAAATTTACTGTGTTTTGCAACCCTTATGAGAATTTATGTAATTGTTGTTCATAGTGCCGATATATGTGAAAACAAGACTAATACTAATGATTTTAATTTGCGAATTATTATATTTTAGTTTTAGATACTACAATCAATTTGTAACAATTGATTAACAATAAAATGTACGATTAACTAATAAATAATATGTATGAAAGAAAAAAACAGAAAAACTTAAATACTTATTATTATATAACTTTCAGTTCACACTTCTGTCTTCAATCCCCGATGACTACCCATAACTTTTTCCTTGAAATCGGTAATAGAAAACGGACTCAACATAACTCTTTAATAGTAAATCACCTTACTACAAAGTTTGCTCACTAACTGACAGCCGTCATAACAAAGCCTGTCTCTTCAACGACCTTGCTGTGCGATTCGAAGTGTTTCGTCCCCTGATCATACATGTTGCCAAATTTCAAATAAGTTATTCATCGATTATCTAAAAATTACGTTCTGTTTCCTTAGTCCGCTAGGCATGTCACTAAAACTTTGAGAGTTACTGTCATCCTATTCTAATACAGTAGACAGGAATCTTCAACAAAGATTTTTCCATATATAATTTAATATTTGTTTCTTTTGGCTTATGATATTCTATTTTGTTGTAAAAACTTGCGTAATGATCATAGGGTTGTATATTTACAGGTTTTGGCTGCGTAGTGGACACGACGGTGTATTTTACTTGAAATACGTAACGTTTACTTGAAGTCCGTTACATACACGTAGTATGTAACGGACAATATCTTCTTTCAGCGAATTATATGTATAATTATTTTGAATACTAAGAAGTGTTTCCGATTTGCACTTGCAAGTGTTTGCACTTGGTCCTACTAAATGTCTTTAATAATCGGTGATCGCACTTAATCGATGTCCAGTCCAGCGTTGATATAGAAGCGATTAAATCATCCACTTGCAACACCGATTTAATTCTTTTACGTCCCCGACAGTCATGTTCTATTTTATGGGCATCTCTCGATTGTTCTTGAGAAGCTCTTTCCAACCGCATATGATCTTTATATTTTGTTATAGCTTTTTGACGATTATAGGTCAATATTGCTTTATTTTGATGATTTGATAATTTTGATGATTATAGGTCGATATTGCTTTATTTATTTCAATTTTTTATAACTTTTCCACTGTAATATTTGACATACGCAATCGTTCGATTTTGACAAGAGCTGCCGACTGAAACTCAAACGAAGATCATAGCTTCTACGAATCAAAATTTATACTAAAACGAAATTTTGTGACCCAGCGAAACCACCTCAAAATATCGGCTCTTCTCCTCCCGCTGCGCACGATATTTCATAATCCTCACTAAATGTAACGAATTCTTTGATCATTTAGTTAGCGAATGGTGTTATTAAATTTTGGATGTATGATAGATATATAGCTGCAGCATCAAACTGTATCCCTTGATTTTGTTACCATCAGTTTTCTGAATTGCCTCCCATTATGGAAGCAAATTTAAAAACGTATTCACGCCAAAAGTAAGCGTTGTAAAGCAAACCGAAAACATTTAATATTACAGTGTTGAATAGTAACAGTGGACAGATTTGTTAAAATTGAAAACTTAAGTGGTGTTTAATCATCAAACTATTGATTTAACCAGACACGCTTTCTGAAATTAATGTACATACATCTTTTAATACTCACATGTTAAATATCACCTGCGAGTTAACCACGGACTAGGAGTAACCGTAAACACGAACTGTATATAAGTCGGATGTATTAAAATCCCGCGAGCTGAATTTACCACGGTATCTCCGCTAAAACTCGCCATATAGCTGATAGATGGCCATTCGAGCAGATGGAGTTGTCCCCGGGAGTGCTTTTTGCTTCACGCTGTTGAACAAGTGCCAATGAGAGCCAATCTTTGGAGGAGATTCGCGAAAAACGAGCGATATTACGAAAAGAAAACAACGCGTCTACGTAATATTTACGTTATGAAGTTTTTTCTCCTTTTTTTTTAATGTGTTAATTTTGCTCGATACTGCTCTAAGTAAACTTCCGTAAATCAAGTCTAAAACAGTTTTAATCATCGTATTTTCTGCCCAAATATTGGAATGTAAAGTCGCAAAATTAAATATCCTATTACGTGTTCAACGTCAGAAATGTGTTTAATCTTAAAAACAACTTGTTTTTCGGTCTTTTTAAGGCGCACAAGCGAACGTAATTTCCCGTTTTTCCTGTGTTAAGTCCTTGAGCATTAGCGTAATCTGGAGGACGATCTGAACGCTCACAGTTGGATAGGATCCGAGGAGAATTCGAGAACATTTTACTCAAACAGAAATCAAACTTGAAACCTCTCAGGGGGAATAAAGGTTTCGCCTGCAGGACTATGGACGTCGCTAGAATAGCATCTTGGAAGTTAGCCTTTTCACTTAAATCATATACAATGGGACGTGCATCCGTATGAAAAGAGAAGAAGCGATTGAAGCGTCTCTGCTATCTTATTGAAAGTAAAAATGAAATTGTTATCGGTTCAAAAATAGCCAAATGAATAAACACAGATCAAGCGAACGAAGGTTGAATTATAAATTGGTTGTACTCTGTTTTCTTCTAAGATGTTAATCATATATATTAATACGTTAAGGTTAAGATGTTTGCCTTGCCTTTTAAGAATAATCCTCACAATTACTCCACAAAAATTTTATATCATTTCATAGATAATTGCTTGCTCTACCGGCATCAACAACTAAAAAATTAATTATTACTTTTGTTTTTGCAAATTAAATAATTATTAAAATTGTGTATATGCTGCTATTTGACGACTTTAATTTTGAAACAACGTCAACATGATTAACTGTCGGCAAATGTTTTGTTCAAATATTTCTCGATCTATTAATCTGAGCTTCACAATGTAATACAACAAAAAGAAGAACGTTATAAACAGTGTGCAAAATTAGAGACGAATTGAATACCTGCAATAAATTTGTTTCAATAAGTTGTATTAAATGATTTATTTACATAATAAGTACAAAAACAATAAAACAGAATGCCTAGGCGACGAACATTGGAAAATCAAGCAGAAAGACGTCACAGTAAGTCAAATTGTATCAGTAAATTTGTAAACTGATAATTATCATACATAATCTGTGCAAATTATTCGCACAGGGAACGTCTAGTATTTTTAAATATCAACACTATTAACATTGTGACATTCCAAATGTTACTCTCAACGCCTTAGCGTACGGGCGCCATGTTTCGACACGCCGCGAAAATACCTGAACTTAATGGCCGGCCATTGCGTAATAAACTTTTCGGGGTATCGCGTTGCACGATACTGTATAATTAATTTACGAAACGCCGGAAAATATTTAATATCAAGCCAAAATTAAATATCAAAGCCGGCGTAAAATCTGAAGGAAGACTTAACGGTTGGGGGCGGGCGCTGGCCGGGGCGCGCACTTACTCTACACTGGTCAGATTTATTAGTTCAATTACACGGCTCTGCTCGACGCCCCGCGCGCCCGCCCCGCGCCCCCGCCCCGCCGGACCCCGAGATTCAGCATCTATTGCATTACGTAGCACTTTCGGTTTTAAAACACGGTCCTATAGCAGCGTAAAAGGTATTTCTCTGATTGCTGCAAGGAAAGCGCTTAAATGAAATTACAATCCGGTGTTCTTTTGAGAGAACTAGAAATGGACTTCGTGAGTTGTGAATTTTTTGCCTAGGTCGTAACTTAAAATTTTAAGATTGCATTCGTTTAATCCTGAATGTGTGTTAAGCATGTTTTTTGATTAAAAATCCACTACCGCCAGAGGTCGGCGAGGCGATTGATTTGGAAAAAAATACCATCTGTGAACGTTAGTTGGCCATGACTAACACGAGAGTTGTGCGGTCCCGTCATACAGTCGCATCACACGCTGTGTCTATTGTAATATATAAGAGTTCACTCAAATAATAAATTGTACTTTTTTATCACTTTCCTTTGTTACTGCACTACGTTTTACTCAAGCGTGTTTATTAATAAATTCAAACGTCATTTAATGTTATTAATGTTTTTTAGTACAAAAATATTTATTCATATGTCATTTACAATTTTTTTCAAATATAGTTTTAGTTTCGCAGAAAACGTATTAGAGATATAAGTTGGGATTTGAAATTATTTTAAAACATTATTAATTTTTAGTCTACATTTTCTTAAAAAAAAATTACACACTCAGTAGGCTTTTTCTAAACGTCCCTAATGTTAGAAACTGCCTAACCTAGAATATTAAGGAATCTCTTAGTTTGCAAGTTTCGATCTTTCACTTAGTCTGTCGTGTAGGAAAAAAATACATTTTCTTTGCATATAAACGTGGTTGAAAGATTATTCAGCGGCGGTGTCAAGTGGTCATAGTATTGCATTATATTAGGACTACTTGTGAATCGACGCTGGAATTTTCAACTTTTTCTAGCATTTACTCTCCTGTTTCATTGAACTGAAATCAAAATTTAACAGTGATTTCTTTTATGATTTAAATATACCCTCGGTTTCACTCTCACACGCACACTCGCATACGCCTTCCTATATAAAACTATATAGAAAAAAATTAATATGGCCACCATACTATGCATGAAAATCAGATATAGTCTATAATTTTTGTAATTCCATAGCCTTACTATATGATAATTTTCACTTCAGTCAAACATTTCTTAAATTATCATACAAAAGAAATTGAATACGGACAGACGTACAAAAAATAAAAAAATGGTAGAATCTCAGTCAATGAGTCGTAAAACGAATATTTGTTACAAATTTGAGAAAAAAGAAATTGTAAGTATAAACAGAACCTACAGATTTCTAAGTAATTATAAATAGTCACTATACGTTTGCTATACTGTACAATAAATTTGTTCCATTTGTAACCATCAGGCTTGACATATGAGTTCTTTAATCTTGAAACAAATAGTTTTAGAAGGGCTATACTTAACAAAGAGATGACACAAATATAAAACTAAGGAAAAATTGATCCCGAAATATAGGAGATTCCAGCACTAATCATAAAATGAATTGTATGCGTTATCTCAATAAAAGGTTATATAAATATATACTTATATAAACATATGTTTTGAACTAAATCAATCAATGGGTAAGTATACGATAAAAGATAGCAAGGTACGAGCCGAATTCGATTAATATAAATGCTGTTGTCTCACATAATAACAATCATTCACATATAAAACTTTTTTCTATAACGAAAAAAATATTTTATAATAAACTTAATATAATATTAGTGTATATGAATAATGTTAAAAAGTGGTATTACAAAATCATGTGATAATTACTATCTTTCAAAAAAAAATCATATTTTTAAGAACTCTTTATAGATAGTTAGAATATCTGTTATTTTCTGTGTACTAGTATTTTATAAATAAAGCTTTATATATTTTATAATATGTGTTACATAGTATAAATAATTAATATAAAACAGTAACAAACTATAAATGTGAAGTAGCGGATCGCCCGTACCCTGCGCATACCGCAGTACTGCATGCTAAATGATGCGCACATGCGCGCAATTACTCATTTTGAACGTATGTTACAGAACAGTTTTTTTTTTTTCATTTAAAATAAGATCTAAGATCAATTTTGAAAAGTTTAACTGGCATTTTGAAATGTTCAAATGAATTAATCTACGTAGATAATATGGAGACTTACTACGGTCCCATTTGCATGCAAAATGTAAATTGCTACAGAGATCCCTAGCACCAAAACCTTAAAAAGAACTACTTGAAAAAGTATTTGTTTGTTGTGTATAATTTACATTTCCTAATTTTCCCTTATTTCTTTACTATACTCTCGATGTTTACCAAAATAGTATTTCTACATTCTTAAGTAACCATCCAACTAACCAGTTGAAAATTTCTTATTGAACTTTAAGAAAAAAAGGCTTTATGAGAGATAGACAGACTTTAAACTCACACAAATATTTAGTCTTTAGCACATTTGCTGTAGATTTTTTTTTGTCAGTACTTCACGTCAGTATTGTAAAATCATAAAACGTAAATGCAAATTGAGTACCCCATGTTTTTTTCTTTGTGAGTTATAAAAGGCTAGTAAAATGAATGAGGCCTTAATTGCTGTTATGAATAATAAAGTTATTTTACTGAAAACGTGTTCGGCATCCAATCCGTGTTCTTAAGTTTATGTACTATAGTGAAAGTTAAGTATAGCAGAAGAAACGTGATAGCACAATCCCTGCAAAGGAACCGATGCGATCCCTGATTGAAGTGTATAGAGTGTCTTCAAAAGATAAATATAAGAATATTGATGTCAGAAAACGGTGTGGCTTGAAAGAAGATATAGTGACTAGAATAGGAACAGGTGTGTTCAGTTGATTTGACTATGTGAACAGAATGAATACAAGTAGACTAACAGAACAAGTCTATTGAGCGAATACGTGTGATGAAAGAATCAACAAGAGCTACCCTAAAACATCTTATGCTAATCAAATCACTAGGACATTATTGATAATATTAAGCAACCGAAACTGGCAAGTTTGTATGAAACGAGTGATGTAGGTTAGTGAGAGCAAGTGAGATATGCAACGATCGTACCGTATACAGATATGTGATCTCTACCTACTATTCTGGAAAATAGTCGTGAATTTATAATAATATTTTTTCCTTAGATCCGAGACCGGCCAATCCACTGAAACCACAATCAGGCCAACCGCGCGCCGTGACCGAACACGGGCCGCACGCGACCGCCGCAAAAGCCCCCTCCTAGCTTACTACACAATTTGGCCAACATTCAAACTGTGCGTTGACTTTTTCGGCGCCAAGTTCTCTCGCGCTCGGAGCTTAGCAAAAATCTACAAAAAGCTCTTTAAGAACCGTCTACCAAAGCATTTCGGCCGTTCGTCAAAGCGAGTGGTCATTGTACTGCTGATCGGTACGCTAAATACGTAACTTCTGAACGTATATAAAAGTCACTATTTAGTACTAACGTATGATAAAATAATCTTATAAATAAAAAATAAATAAATTCAAAGATAACTTCAAGCTTCATTTCAAACCTCTCAAAGAGAATATATTCTTTAGAGATCTTTTTAATTTCATTTTCAATAACGCATTGTTGCGAACTACAAACATGCACAAAGAATAGCAAAATAATCACATGCCAGATAAATACAAATGGAATAAAACTTCATTGTTTATGTATGTACTTAAATATGTATGTACTTTATTCGTATAAAATTAATTAAAAAAATAAACAAAAAAAAACAGCCCTCAAAAACTTATTTAAATATTTTTTTAAACAGACTTGAAAAACAGAGTCGGTTCCACCTAAAGAAAGGCAAAAGAACATATAATATATAAACATGAATATGAAACGTTATTTATTGAGTCTAAAAGAGATCATATTTTTTTAAGGAAGCACAACTGTGTGTGATTCATCTTTAGTTGAAATTAATTCCAAAAGCAACCGATTAGTTGTTTTTAAACTCTATCAAAAAAAATAAATATTCAAATAGGTTTTTGAAGGCGGTTTTTAATTTTGGCTTTAGAAACAATTATTTTATTTCACATTTTTTAGTAATAAAGTAATTGTAACTTTATAATTCATTTAGCTACTTTACATGAGGATTAGGCCATGGTTAATAAAATCGGCCAGGTATCTCCTTACTTTTGTACGGAGCAAGTGGAAAAGCAGTTTCGATCCCAAATTTTTTGTTCACCGGTAGTCCTTCCAGGGTCTTTACATTCTTAGTTGGAATTCAACTAACAAATTATTCTCATACAAACTACATAAATTATACTTATTTTTATAATAAAAAATTTCTAAAATTCCTGTAGATTATATTTTCATTCATTTCCACATATAATTAATTCACTCTGTTTCTACAGTTATTGCTAAGAGTTTTGATGTCTTCCTTTTACGATTGTTACGTAGGAATTATAAAAATGAATGAAAATATACAGGTAGATTAATAAGTAATTAATATTCATTCTGGGCATATTAGGCTTTACTAATAGGCATTGAAAATTAGTTTTTCTAGCGACAAATCGTCAAATCGCAGTATAATAGCTTAACTCTCCTAACCGTCAAAGAGTTCTGTGGCTTCCATCATCAGCTCAATGGCATGATAAAGTAACTCCCATATGCAAAAACTTGAATAACTAAAAAAAGAGCTCAAACACAGTATAAGGGGACTGCTATTTATGTTTCCGTAATATCAAAAAGAAACGAACGTCTATTATGTAATATGGTTTTATTGCCTTTCAAAATATTTGCCATGATTTTCCATGCACTTTTGCATACGCCAAAACCAATTTTTGTTGCACTTTTTCCATTCTGATTGAGGTATCTCTAAAACGTGCATTTTGAACGCATCAACGGCCTCTTCGCCGCTCGAAAAACGTTAACCACGTAATTTATTAATCACTCTTGGGAATAAATAAAAGTCCTTGGGTAACAAATCGGGGCTGTACGACAGATGACCCGTCAATTCGATCTTTTGACCTTCCACAAACCGAGTTGTTTCGGCCGACGTGTAACATTTAGCATTGTCATGATGAAGAATGATTCTGAATTGTCGGTTGTTCTCTCTTATTTAGTCAAAGACTTCTGTCAAACAAATGATCGTATACTATTCCAAATTAACCGTTTCGATTCTCTATTGGAACCACATGTCCATTTATATCCAACAACAGGCAACCATTTGCTTCAAAGTGCTTTTGGCACGAATCACTTTTGTTTGGTTCAGCTCATCTTGGAACACCCAAACCGTTAACTATGGGTTTCGGGGTCATAGGCATACATCCAAGGTTCATTACCTGTGTAGATATTATAAAAAGCTTCTGAGGCACCATGGTTGTATTTTTTATATATTTTTTTTTTTTGCACTAATTGACATAAGCTTGTTTTTGAACAATGCTCAAATGGTGCGGAATCCAACGCGAACAAATTTTTTTTACAGCCAAATTTTTATTTAATATCTTATGTTTCTCATCATACTTATGCCTAAAGACGCTTTTATCTCGCGATATACAACATGACGATCTTGCATTATTCGCATCGATACTTTGTGGTTTAACAACCACCTTCCTTAAACTCTTCCGTGAGCATAGACCGCCCACGATTAAACTAACTAAACCAGTGATATAGATTGGTTTTCGATAGTGTTTCATACCCAAAAATCGAAGTGAGTTGATCGTTGCACTGTTTTTGGGTTAGCCCACGCCCAAAATCATAATAAATTATCGCATGCAAATTTTCACGAGTTAAATCCATGGTGATATAGACATGAAATTTTCAACATGACGTCACAATGGCAAAAAATTTGACAGTAACATGAAACAAACTGTATTCTACAGCCAAGAAGTCCCATCTTTAAATGTTGTAATCACTTTTTAAATATTTTTCTGTGTGTGGCCAGTTCCGGATACATAAATAGCAGCCCTCATTCGTGCCTATAATATTTGAGGGTTGCCCTCAATTTTCTTGGGATCCTATCATCAAAGACTTGGTGACTATGGAACCACCTAGAGACCCTTTCAAACAATTTTTTTTTTTTAATTTTCGAAATTTTCAATTTTTAACGGTCTGCAATTGAAGAAATTATCGCTGAAAATACATAAAAATAATACATATGAACGAACATTGCACTTCCTTCTTTTTTGAAGATGGTTAAAATCTGTAAATTTTGATTGGTTTAAGTATTATTTTAATTTGCCATTATTTTTTAAAAATAATGCTTAGGTTTTTATTTACAAATTGAAGATGACCTATTTATGACTTTCCTTGCAAATAAAATACTGATTTTCCTTGTTCGTAGGTGTCTGGGTAGGTGGGTGGGTGGGTGTATGGGTATAAAAACGGAATACAGACATCGGAAGTTCAGTTCTTCTCTTTGCCACGGACGCGTTAACAATCAAGTGCGATCAATTATAGTGTACTAGTGGTTACATAAAATATCTTTGTATCACTTTCTAGCTGAATACACACTTTCTGTTTGTTTTAGTATTTTTTTCTATTTCAATTCTTGAAACCCCATGATGATAAATCACAAAAGTCGATGGTATGAAAATGCATAAAATATTAATATTGTATCATAACATTAAAGAAAATAGTTATTCAGCATTTTTTTTACAAAAAAAAAACGTCCTTGTCGGACATTACGATCAATGGTATTTAAATATAATAAAATTATTCGGGAATGCCAACAGAAGTAATAACTATGAAAAAATAGTGGTTTTTGAGATTACAAAATTAAATGTAACAAAAAAAAATTAAAACACCATAATCCGTAAATGAAAATTATAAAACATATAGTCTAGTTTTCAAGGCTATTGGCACTCAGAGGAACAATTACATAAATTTCTCTGTGGTTTATTTTTTAATTAAAATACGATGAGCTTTACAAGCACGTCAAATTTGAAATGAAAGTCAGAATAAATAGTATTGAGGTTTAAGATGTAAAATTTAAGGCCTTTAATCTAAAAGAAACAACAATAATGTTGCAATTGTATTAAATTTAAAAATATAATTTTCATATATACAAACTCATAATATTAGCACGTCGGTGCGAGAATTCATAAGATTTTACTTATACAAAAATCGCCCGACTCGGATAAAGAAATTTTTACTCAATAATCCTTTAGCTTGCACGTACATAATATTTCACTTACACCGTATGGACACGGTGACGCGAACTCATAAGATTTTATCTATCCAAAAATCGACTAACCACCAGTATAAGTATTCATTTTAAAAATGAAAACACTGCACGTAATAAAGGTTACATTGAATCATTACTATTACAATCCGAAGTTATTTATGTGTAACGCGATTGGTGACATTTAGATAAATGTAAAATTGACCTCTTGCAATTTTTTTTGTAATATAATAATTTATAGCATTATCAGAGAAAAATCGTTCCCAACTTTATAGACATATTTGTCGTGGATAACTATTGCTGTGTATCTTTTACTTACGAATAATTTAGCAGCGCTCGCTTCCACTATCCTTTAATACCCATATGCGTGTACATCTTCTAAACAATTTATTGCGCTCGACGCTAGCGTAGTGACGCTAACGGGCACAACACGTCTAAGTTGAGGTTTATCTTTGGCCGGGCGCGCGCCGGGCGCTGCCGACGGCCCGCCTCGCCCGTCAGGGCCCGCTCATGAATATTGCAGCGGCGCCCCGTGTTACCGACGAGAGCGGTGCAGCTTTTGCAAATGCACCTATCCCGAATGGAATAAGTGACGATTTGTGTCGCCAATTCGAAGATGGCCTGCATGTAGTTTTGCGTCTAATATAATTTCATATTGAACACAAATATTTTTTTTTTCCTTTTGAATAGTTATTTTAAAAGTTGTAATAGCAATAGAAATGAGGACAACATTAAGTGACATCCGCTTACACTTTTTTTTTTATGTAAAAGTTCATATTTTTTATTGAGTGACTAGAACTAGAACTGTCTTGAGAATTTTATGTCTTAAGGCCAAGTATGCTTTGATTATGGGTACCTTTAAACGAATATTTCTAGAAAACTGTTATACCTAGCAAACTCAAAAAAAAAATTCTAAGTATACAAAATATGTTCTGAGTTCTACCGTAGGGAAAGCTTAAATACACAGCACGTTCTTTATGATAAAAAATACTAAAGTACGTTCACTTAAAACACTAATACCAATAAATTTCTAACAGGACAAACGATAAAAAAACAAAATTTAAACGTTATTAGTAAAATATAATTATACAGGGTTGGCCTTAAGCATTTTTGTTTATAATAAATAGTTTTCTCATTATAAATAAAAAACTAAAATGTCGCTTACGACAAAAACTTCTGCGTAACTAAATGACAATCCATCTTCCTTACTCTGCCGCTTTAAGTCGATTCTCCTTCTCAGAAAACAGTGTGGGGCGTGACGCGTTGCGTTTGGCATTGCACTTGGCCATGTAAGGATATACAACTCGCACTTGTTAAGTTTGAAATTTGTTCTAAAGTATTATCTATTTTATTTTCATGACAAAACTTAGATTATGGACACATTACAAATTTTAAGCAAGAACAAAGAATATGTATGTCTCCCGAAGAGAGGGCAGGATTTTGGTACAAAAAAATAATGTATGATTTAAAAAAACTAACAGTCCAGAAATAATATTTGTAATTCGTTAAGTCCTAAAATACGTCACAAATGTACAAAAAAATGAACAACAAAGGCGACTCGCGCTATCAGTGTTTAACATAACGTTTAAAACTTTTATGTATATAATTTTTACGTATTTATCCATAACATTGGATTTATTATGTAATAAAATGCGCCATTAGAAATAATTATATAAAAAATACCTCTTTTTTTTTTTGTAAAATTATGTTACAATTCAATCTCCATCCAAAACCATCTCAATTTTGTTTTTTTTTTATTAAAAAAAAAAACAAAATTGAGAGTATTAACTCTATTAAAACTTTACATAGACTACAAGTCTTCATTGCTATTGTTTGTGATTCTTTGTAAAATATTGATTTATACCTCGGTCGCCGAGAAATTACCAATTTAAAAATGCAAATCTTCTATAGAAGTCACCATTAACTAATAAATATATTATTGCAACCTAATAAATTGTGCAACATATTTTTTTTCTTGCTTGATAATGATGCAATAACACGTATAAATTTTTGTATCTATCATTAAAGAATAAAATTACTATTTTAAACCAGAAATCTCTCGTCGGCCGCATAACATTGCTTCAAAAATAGATGAAGGGAAACATTCATGTCTAAATGCGCTGTATCAAATAACGTTAGAGAAATCTTTTATTTCCAACGTAAAATCTATATTTTTAAATTATTTTACATCCATGTGATGTTTCATTCGATAACTTTATAAGGAAGTTTGCTTATTACTTACTTTATGATACATATTTATTTTATTTAGTAATTTTTTTGTGGTCAACTCTACCTATATATACATCACTAATAGATTTTTCAAGTTTCTGCATAACACTAATTAAAAGAAAAGGTGAAAGGTGAATTTTCTATTTTTTCAAATTCGGCATGGAATAAATAGTTTTTTCACTATTTATTATAATATTACGTCAACCTCTTAATTATGTTCCAATGGAATTTGTAATAAATTTATTTAAGAAACTCAATTCTCAAACAAAACTGCGTATGCCCAAAACCACCGTCAGTATTTACAGTGTACCTTTTAATACTGACGTAGTATTCTTGTGTAGAATCATTGAAGCGAGTTCCGCCCGACTTATACAATTAATTTCTGTTTAAGGACTTCCCTTAAAAGTTTTTTAAGGGAAGTTGAAAGGCTGTAGGTAAATTCAAAACTTAAAATACTCTACATAGTTTCTTAAATTTTGTAAACGTACATACGTGGGGCGCACTATAAGTTTCTGAAACTGGTCACATACATAAACAATATTTACAAAGTAATTACTACATTTAAAAACTCTTTGCCTGTAGAATATAGTTTGTTTCATCTAACTGTCAATCGTTTTTAGATTGTAGCGTCATTTTAAAAGTTGCGTCTTTTTATCAATATGAATTTAAATGGTGAAAAATTTCGTAGTATGATTTTCTACAATTTTAAATGTAGTTTTATAGCTAGCAGGATCTTACTCGGCTCCGAAATGCTTTTGGTGATGAAGCACCATACAAGATGATTATTTATAACTGGTTTTAAGAATTCAAGGGCGGTCGTGTCAGTCTTTGTGACGAATTTCGTGATGGTCACCCGTCCATCGCTGAGAACAACAAAGACATATATGCCGTGCGTCGTATGATCGGAACAAATACGCTTGTTACTTACCATGAAATTCAAGCATCCTTAGACACAGGCATGAGTCAAATACAATCAATTCTACACTAACATTTGGTTACGAAAAAGCTGTGCTCGCAGTGGATCCCACACAATTTAAGTGAGGCTCACAAATCAGATCGCGTCACTTTGTGGAATGCCATGCTTATCAGATGCAAGGAAGGGGTGTCAAATTTGGTGTGGGACATAGTGACAGGTGACAGGTGACGAAACACGGATTTATTACGATGACTGCAAAACAAAGCAGCGATTGACCGTATGATCTGTGAGGGATAGGTGTGGGTCGTTACGTCATTTTCAAGAAACGTAACGAAACCAGTGACTTGGTCGGCGTCACCTGCTTTAAAACTAGTGATTTTTGTAACTAGCTATTTTCATTCAGCTACTGTGATTGTTTGCATAAATACGTCCACCAACTATACAGTTACACACGAAACGAAAATAAATTAAATCACTGTTTTGTGTTTGTAGCTATACAGTTAAATCAATAAATTAACTTCCCTTCATACTTTATTTAGGCTTAGGGCTGACTGCATTAAATATATTTATGATTGATTAGTGTTTACTATGAAACTATGATTTTTAATAAAATTATTAATGCAGACGTATTTAAAAGTTAATTTGATTGTATATACAATGATTATTAATATTTACAGGTTATTTACACTTTTGATATATTTACATGTTTATTTACACTTTTTCAACGTTTTCACTGTCATTTGTTTATATCGCCCACTACTAGTTCGGTGTGATGCGTGATATGGCATCACGCGTTTGAGAATAACGCATTTACAAAAATCACTACTTTTATGTTGACTCGAAACTAGTGATTCAGTTACATATCGCGTCACAGGTTATTGTATCTAGTGACGTGAAATAACGCCCACGTCTAGTGAGGGATGAGGCGAAACCAACCAAAATAGCACGCGAGCGAAGTTCCTCTAAGCGGATGATTGCTTTTTGGTTTAACAAAACTAGATACGTGGCTACGTTGCTTTAAGGAATTGCCGTATGGTGAATATTAATTGGTTCACAACTATTTTTTTGCTGAAAGTTATTGACGAACTCCGTAAAAATAACCATAAACGTCGTATCATTTTGCACCACGATAATACCAATTCTCACATAGCTAAACAGACAATTAAACTTTTGAAGGAAACAAACGTAGATCTTGTGAGTAATTCTGCTTACAATCCTGACGTGGTACCTTGTAAATTTATTATTCGTAAAAATTAAGAACCAATTACGCGGTCAAAGACTTTCATCACCAGAGGAGGCTGTCGAAAAATATGAAAAACAGGTCATCGGGGAGGAATGGCATAAATGTTTTAAAAATTGGATTATTCTTATGAAAAAGTACCTTTATGCTATCGGAGAATATTTTGAGAAACAATTCATTCATTTTTGACCATTCATAGGATTTTTTTCTTATTCATTGCTGAAATCTTCAATGTGCCTTACGTATACATAAACATTGGGATAAAAAGAGGAATAAATAATAAAAATATATTATTATCATACATTTAATTAAAGAATATTTTCATAATTTTTTATTATTTTCTCAACTAAATTTTATCAAACATAATTTAATATCTTATCATTTGTAATTACAAAGCAATTAATGAGAAATATTTATATTCTTAGTGTCCTCAAAAAATAATTAAATATTTACCTTTACAGTACTACGATTTTTTATATATAAACAAATGAGTTTTCTAGGTTATTAATGATTATTTCGTTAAAAAGTAATCGCGAATGAATTTAATTTTTAAAACACAGGAAATCCTATGACCTAGTAAATTCAATATTATGAAATTAGTTGCCATATTATATATATGTGTGTGTCTGTGTATATATCCTGGTAATGCACTATATTCCAAATTCTATGAAGCGTAGTAACATACGGGCTGTAAAGGATATGTGTGAATTTATCGCATCAGAATGCACGGCCTATCTCAGGACCGCGCGGGATTAGGCGGGCGGCGCCCGCCGGCGGACGGCGCTAATATGTCAGACCGCCGGCTGCGGCCGGCGCGCACCGCCGATTTGACTCTTGTCTGCATCGCCTGCTGGAAATTGCCAATTTTCTTCATAAAACTTAAATGATATTATGTAATTTCATTGAGTTAGTTTTACTAATTTTGTGTAATATTTCGATTGTAGGTCATTGTTTTTTAATTTAAATTTTAAGAGAAAAGCAGAAGAAATTTAAAGGGAACTAACTTATCTTTGGAGTGAGCAAAAAATGTAAATTTAAAATATACACATAAATATTTATTAAAATAAATATTCTTCAAAAAGCAAGTATATCAACCGTTTTTCTTGATCTCAGAAACCAACAACTACTCACAATATAATGTAATAATAATAAATTTTATAATAACAAAATATCAAAACTATGTCACTAATATTGGTATTAGTTCAACTAGCAACCGTCTGAATTTTGACTTTCATAGATGTAGACGTTATTACAAAAAGATTTCTATCATAATCAATATCATATCATTTATTCTATTATAAGAATCGAGGTTGTCTACGCAGACAGACACGCGTGAAAGGCTCTATGACTGCAATATATCGCTCGTTACCCTTTTGTGCGGGACGTCAAGTCGGGCTAAAACCGCGACTAGAAAAACTCGAGATGATTGTACAATAATTTTTATATCATATATGAAAAATTATCCTGCTTATTTTAATACGGCATACCCATCGTCGAGTTTTAGATCCCAGGTTAAGTTTTTAGTAAAGGGCCATACATGTAATGGTTACATGTTGGTGGAGGCGTCTAGTATGGTAAATTTGGTAAATGTGGTAAATACGATATAGATTTGTTGCGTATAAAACGGGCTATTTCTTAAGTATGCAAAGATAATGGAAGATCGATACAAAAAAAGTCTAGGCAACAGTTGACGTCACTGCCAGCCCAAAAATTACCCGCATAATTTTGAGAAAAAATTTTTTCCAGCCCGAAAAGCACAAAAACATTATTGTTCACATTTCGAGTTGAAAGTTAACAATGTGAGTCCTATTGATTATTTATTAATAACAGAATTTCCTTTCCAGCTTCAGAATCTATTTTAGAAGACCTAACAGTTTGCACAACACAGACAAAATAAAACACGAAAAGGAAATAAATATTATAAAAAGCACATAAAACGCATTATACGAATACTCTGAAATACATATTTTTAGAATAGTCAAATAGCACAATGCGAGAGTGGCCGGAAGTCGATCGTAGACACTTAAAGGCCGTAGACGCAATAAACAAAAAACTTTCCAACTGCTACTCAGCGCTTTAATGTGAAACATAATATCCTTATCGGAATGTTTTATTCACATATAAAGCCGTACATGTTTCGTTGAAAGCTCAAATAATGCTACCAGATAAACGTTCCGGCGACTGAGCAATGATGTTGTTTTAAATATGATATCACAAAAAGAGTCCAAGAGTTTAATATGAAAAAGAGTTCAAGCTTGATACAAATAGCTTATAGGTTGTCGGTTTCGTCGGTGAATTAAATGACATCTAACTGCTATAGAAGTTCCTTAAATAATAGCTATAGAAAGTACCTAAAATGGCTGTTTGCTCTAGTCTATATAAAATATTGGATTCTACAGATCAATTTGCAAAATATCAAAGATGAACCAGCGATATATTTATGTTTTTTCTAACATGTACTCAAAATGATAAAATTGGGACAAATACTTATTTTTATTTTGAAATATTATCAAAGGAACCTTTTGTGTTTAAGCACGGTTCACAAAGTTTTATGTCTACATTTATGGATATGTAAAATTATTTTTATCACCACATAATCAAGTTAAAGTTTACCGCATTAGTACAAGATTAAAGCTTAGATACGTCCAAAACAATTTAATTAGCGAAAGCCAAATAAAACAGACAAGAAGAAACGTGTTTCGTACGAATTAAAAGAAGAGAAATAGTTAGCAATGGGGGATTGATATTGAAGCAAAGTTATAAGCAGCTTTGAATGTGCACTAGATTATGGAAATAAATGAAATACGAATGTGGTATTTGAAACGTGAGAAGTAATTATATATAGTTAAACGCCTCCGTATACAAATATCTGATTGACTCGGTTTTTTTTTTTTATTTGTAGGAATAAAGACCGATAAGTTCCTTGATTTCAATACGAGGCCAAATACTCGCAGTCGGATAAATAATGATTCATACTTCTTTTTGAAAGTTTATTTCTTCATTAAAATTGGTATTACAATAAAGCAATGAGAGATTTTAGAGATTTGATTGGGTTTTAAATAAAAACGTGATAAAATTCAAGAAGGCAGCTTGCTCCATATCCGACCCGTCGCGCCGCTCAGACAAAAACTTATGTAATGTCATTAGCTTCTGAATGCCTAGTTTTACTATTCAGTTTATGACAAACAACGTTGAATTATCATTTCAATGTTCGGTGTTAGAAAACAAATCGCTTCAAATCAGTAATATTCGAAATTTATAACTATCACAAAATCGATTATGGCGTCGGCAGCTATCGATCGATTCCGTTAAGACGCTTTCATATACGTAATAAACCCGAAAGCCTTAGAAAAGGTCAACGCGTAAACAAAACAACGTCTCAGTTTATAAACACGACAGTGCAGCAGCAGTTACACGATACGCCTAGTAACATGTCGCAGGAGAAAGTAAGCGCGGGGCCGAGCGCCCGCCGTATTGTTAGAGGGTTGTCTCAGATATTAGCGTTACAATCAATCACCCGCGTGCTCCTGACACGTAATTAGGAGCATGTGATCGAACAAGGACGCGGCGAGTGCGGGTGACGCGATGTCGCCCGCGCCGATGCGCGCCCGCGTACGCCGCCGCCCGCGCCTATAAGTATTTCGCTATGACGATCTCGAACACCATTCGAAATTTAATCAGTAATGAACAATACGAAAATAGATTAAAAAAAATAAATGTGCGGCACTCGGGGACTGCCACGGTAAAGCTATTGCATAGCATTTTTTTTATCAACTTAAGCAATTATAATTATTTATTTATTTATGCAGTATTTTTTTTCTTTGATATTAATTCAAGTTTTTCATCACTTTTTTTCGTTAATAAATGCACTTTGTTTATTCATATTTAAAACACTTTATACACAAATTTTATGCGTATAGCTATTCACCAGCAACTGCTATTCACTGTTGTACATAGGTACACCTATGTGTCCATATATATCTACATGTATACTTACGGGACACATGCGGTGAGTGTGGCATTATAAAGATATGATAGATACCTATACACCTATATACTTTTTCACAAACAGCTGCTTACGCATTCGTCTGATTTCGAACAGCTCGTCTCTATCCGTGCGAGCTTCGTACAGTCGTACCATATACATACACGTTAAGCGAACGCTCGGCTGAGCTATATGGTAGGCGGGTGGGGTGTTAGGTATTATTTTCGTTACGGAATTTCTTGATCTGGTCGCCGCACTCAAAGCCATGCGATAAAAGCTTATGCAATAGCTT
>BGZK01001854.1:0-100244 GCA_005406025.1 Eumeta japonica
AATCCTCTAAAAATTGTTGATCTTTATAAATAATAGAATCATCAGAATTTTCAGCATCATTGTGTCCGGATTCATCAGCCGCCGTAGCGCTACTATCTCTGTCTTCCATTTCACCCAGTTCATCTTCTGGTGTTCTAAGTGCTTCTTTGCGTAAAATTTCAGCAGCAGAAGCATCTAGTGCTGTCCCCTGATTAGCTTGCAACAGTGGATTGGAAGCAAGGCTTCGCTTAAATGCTGCTAATTCTTCTTCGGATAACTCAGGATGAGAAGATTCTACATGTTTTTGTAAAGCTAGTACCGATCTGAAGCTGCGACCGCATAGTACGCACTTTGTAGCGTCTCGTATGACATGATATTGTGAATGAAGTTGAAGTTTTTCAATTGTTTTGAAGGCGAGACTACATTGGTTGCATCTGTATTTGTAGACATGTTTTTCAGACACAGACATATTTGCGATAGAGTTGCGAGCATGAGCTTCTCTGAAATGGTTTTGAAGAGCGTGCGCTGTATCAAAATACCTGTTACAACCTTTCTTCCAGCACACGTATCCAGGTCCTTGAGGTGTCTGTTTTAGTTCTAAATGACCAGATTCATTTTGATGATGACACAATTCATCGACGTTTCGGAATGTACGATTGCATGCAGAGCAGCGCTCCGTTTCGCCATCGGCACTGCCTTCCGAACGTGGTGATGCTATTTCACGATCATCGTCGTGCTGTCTATTCTCTTCTCGCTGCGGTTGTGTGCTGCCGTTTAGCCAGTGACTCTGATCTACTAGTAGGAGCAGTCTTTGCAATCCTTCAGAATTCACCGAATGTATTTGCATGACATGACGTTCGAGTGCAGGGCGTTCCTTGAATGCGTCTTGACATAACGGACAAATGAAATGTCTGTTCGATTCGCCGTGCGCAGTATTTATATGAGCTTGCAATCGTGCTTCGCTGTTGCAACTGAACGCACAGTAATGGCATGAGTGTGGACCAGGTGTTTCACGTTCCTCTTCGCGTTCGTTGGGCTGATGAGTCGAATGTTGTTGCTGGAGTGGTTGTTGATGTTGTTGTTGTTGCTGCTGATGTTGTTCCAAAAATCTCATCATTCTCTGTTCTTGAGTCAATTCTGGTTTTTGATCAATTGGTTCCTTGTGATCTGTGAACAAAATGCGAATTTTTTTCATTAAATAATTTTCTAAACAAATAAAACTAAACATATATAATAAAAAAAAACTACGAGAAACCAAAGACCTCGTGTGTCGGGCTTTAATACAGAAATGAAATTCGATTACCCGGCGTACGAAAGGTCTACGTGAGATTTATCTACAAAAAAGATTATTTCTATAAATGAGCGTCACCATTGTTCGGTTCGAGCGTTTGTTAATTTTCTGAATTGAAGTTAAAAATTAAATTCTGCTCCTTTATATTATAAGGAGACTCGTTTTGTTTGCGACGTCCCGGCAAGACAAAAGTATCGGCCGTGTACGGCCCGGGCACGCACGCACACCGGCGACGTTTTACGACAACACTAACGTAACTAGTTTATTGTAATTTTGCGCACAAAGGAGATACAGGACGGGCAAACAATCATTGTTCATTATTACAAAAGATTTGGAATATTTCGTTTCGCATCGGATCAAATGCATTCGGGAGACGTGCTCTCGTACGCGACTGCGAGTGCGAGCGGGAGCGAGAGAGGGAGAGGGAGCATCGTGCGTGATGGTGCGAGTGCAATTATTATTTGACCAGGGATAAGTCCGCAGCAGCGTGTGAAAGAAGCTGGCCCGCATTGTTTACGCTCAAATAAGGAAGGTGAAAGAAACGGCCGAGGTACCGGCGGGGCGCTCGCCGCTTCGTTAATACAACGTTACGATTACACTTTATTAGATGAGCGACGGCGAAATGGTCGGCTTTTATGTGCGTTACAAAAGAAATTTTACAATGGGATCGAGAATTTCACATATTTTTACTAAATCCTACGAGCGATAAAAACGCTTTGGTGAATTGTGCTCACGAAGACCGGCGATGGATAGTAAATTTGTATTGAACTATTTTTGAATTACAACACTCGAGGTCAGTCAGGGTTCTTCTTATATTCCGATCGTCGGTCGGCGGTATCTCACAGTGGCATAAAGCGACGGGCAGCCGTCCCCTCGCCGAAACCCGTTCCAATGTTTTAAGCGGATAAAACCGTTACATCTAATGAAGGGGGAGCGGAAAATAAACCCGAGTAATAATAACGCAACGTTACACGGCCCGCCGTCGTCCAGGACTGACCGGCGAGCGTAATTATTTATGAAGCGAAATCGTCGACCCACAGTCTGGTAGAACAATGCCAGGTAGACGGACGACGGTCCTCCTCTGCATAAATGTGATCTCCGATGCTTTTTGTCAATGGACAAAGGGCCTTTTCTTCCGAAACACCACATCGTTATAGCGTCGTAAAGCATTGTGAGAGGGAGTTTTGTTTCGCGAGATTTAGGTCAGGATTTTACAGCGTGGCGTCAGGGGTACAAAGGAGCCTAAGGCTTTTGAGCGTCTCGCGACGAGTTTGCGATGATTGCGTAAAGGATTTCGTACAATTTAGATTTTGTGTTAAAACAAACTTGAAAGATTTAGAGGAAGCGTCATCGTTTAAGCTAAATTTTTAAATAAAATTCACTAACACAGTTCAATTTGCATATTTTAATTAGAGAAAAAAAATTAACAACAATGAGGACAAGATATTAGTGAAAAGGGCCATAAAGATCAAATGAGTGGGGTTCGAGTTGAAACTGGTTTATAATTCCTATTTAAATTTAAAGTAGCCAGGAATAATTAATGAATCAGTGGTAGCTAACACAAAGAGATTTTTTTACGACTGTGCTCATATTTGATATCCAGTTTTACTCGACTCAAAAGCATTAATATAAATGATGGTTCTTTTAAATTTATTTTTATATATACTTAGAAATTTTTATAACAAAATTAAATAATATTATATTATTTTCACGGCACAGGTAATATTTCGAACGGGAAATTTCCAAATCGGTGTCGAAACCATACGAAATCGATTATCATTCACAATGTCTCTGCGGGCTTGTGATAAGTAATAAGCATAAACATGAGGGATACAATGGCACGAGGTAGATTTCTTTCGCCTCCGCATTTCTCTCAGAGTTTATCGTATTTCACCGCGGCCATAAACATGCGCGGCCGGCGACATTGTACGATGATGTAGCTGGCTCATCACAAGAGGGCAATCATCCTTAATGCGCGACGGCCACATACGTAATGCGAGTCATTGTCCCGCGTGCGGTACTTATGTAAAATTCGCGTTCTCAATTCAAATCTTCGCTGCATCTCGCTCGTGCGCGGGGCGGGGCCGCCGCCGGCCAATCGTGGCATGCTCGCCCGGCGCGACACCGGCAAGGCGTGCGTTATTAAAGAAACCTGTTCTAATGTTGCGCGCCTTAAATTAAATTTTGTCCGTGTGTAATTATCTCATTATTATGATTACGAATTCTTTGCTAAATACTTAATATTGTAACAACGCGTATTGCGTGGTTAGCCAAAACGGTGAATGATGGAATAAATGCAATTCTCAACTCGTGACATATTTAGGAATAAATCACAGAATTATTTTAAAACCAGTTGTTTGTGTTCCAGTCACGTCTTGATGAAATGACAGATCTACATAGATCGGACATTACACAGCCGTAATGACAAAGATGAAAATAGTTTTTTTTTTACGACTGTATCACTCGAGGGTGTAAAAAAAGATATCACTTGAGCTCTGAACATTTTGGATGAAAATTGAAAAATGTCGACCAAAAATTGGTACACTCAAGACTCACGTATCATCTAGTCTTTATTCATTAAAAAGAAGCAATCGAAAGGTAATACATAAACAAGCGGCATATTGAAAATGGCATATACCAACTAGAATAGTAAAAGTAACCGACGAGTTAGTGTAACAATAACGTTATAAGACAATAAAGAATATATAATATTACAACCAAAAATTAATGAATTGCATGTGTCAACAGAAAATGTTTTTAAACTTCAACCATGTTCATGTGGAGAATGATGACAACCAAATAGAAGATAGTAGAATTCAAAAAACAAGTTTTTATTGAGTTTTTCTGTAAATCTCTTTATCTAAATAGTAAGTACTTTAAGTCGACTATAGCCAAAGATAAGTATAAAAATATTGAAGTTTGTGTATGTATATTTAGAGTGTACTTATAAGTTATCTAGAGACATGGCACACAAAATTTCGTAGATACACTCGATAAAATAACAAACTCCAGAAATACAGAAACAAAGTTATCTTTGCGGTTTCCTTCGGTTTTTTACTAGAGTTCGTTTAGGGCTATGACGTGGAGCTGTCACACGCAATACCTTGGTCGGCAGTAGATCGTGAACTAGTTGACCGTAGAGAGGGCTGATAATTTTAAGTACGCTGAGCGCTCGAGGGATATGCAATTTACACAAAAATATTGCTATAAAGCCGAATATATCATACATGGGATTTTACTATGAACTACTGCCAAAAAACATGAATTTTAAATATTTATTCAAAAAAATCCACTTGAGAAGATTGTTTTTCATCTTCATTTTTCGTGAATGGAGGTATTCTATAATATTTTTATTTTACCATACTTAAGTATAAAAATATGCACCAGCTACAAATAGGTATCTGAAATGAAGCTAAATATCAGCTTTAATATAGTCCTAAAAATGTCTCAATTAAATAAGTATGCCTGTGCCATATTATATACAAAGGCGGTCAGACATGGAGAAATATATATTAAGGATCGTTTTCCACTACGGAACATAAAAAAAGTCGATGCGGAAGCATTTAAAACAAGTTTCTTTTGTGACTCACAAGAACGTGAGTTACGAAGAAAAATGCCAGTTCATTAAACGTAGCAGTAGTATTGCAATTTTGATTAATTTTTACACAAAAGACTTTTCTCTGTATGAAGTTGAGCGATCTTTGTACCTGTATTAAACTACAATAAATGAAAATAACATTCTAAATCAATCGAAATTGATGAGTATCTTATTTCCGTATTTTTGTATGGGTAAGGTAGGTATAGAATCTAAGATGCTCGTAATACAGAAAAAAAATTACATAATTAAATTTTCAGTTTCTTTGGGTTCTGAAGACTCGATGAAAAACGTAAGAATTATAAGATCAGTCTCGTATCTGTAGGTATATATTTACTGTCTGTCACAGCCTATTTTTTCCAAATTCATACTCGATGAATAAAATTGTGATTTGATAGGTGCATATATAGAATTAAGCGCCCAATCACGAACAGATTATGGATAAATTTTGAGAGGTAAGCAAAAAAAAAAAATGAAAAAGAAATTTGCTTACAATGTACTACATCAAATGAATGGGTTCGTTAGGACAAACATAACTACATAATTGTTCATAGGGAGCCATCCATAAATTACGTCACACGTTAAGATCACAGAGGGGAAGGGGCTAAGAAAGTGTGACATCGTGTTCATGGCAAGGGAGGAGACGAGACGTAAGCTATATTATGTCAAATTTCAAGTCAATCGGACCTATAGTTTGGGAGATCTCATAAATTGATGAATTGTTTTTTGGGTAGGATTTGCGTAAAATCCGTTATTAGGGACCGTCTACGTCCTGAAAAGAGTAATTATGTCAAATTTCAAGTCAATCGGACCTATAGTTTGGGAGATCTCATAAATTGATGAATTGTTTTTTGGGTAGGATTTGCGTAAAATCCGTTATTACGGACCGTCTACGTCCTGAAAAGAGTAATTATGTCAAATTTCAAGTCAATCTGACCTATAGTTTGGGAGATCTCATAAATTGATGAATTGTTTTTTGGAAAGGATTTGCGTAAAATCCGTTATTAGGGACCGTCTACGTCCTGAAAAGAGTAATTATGTCAAATTTCAAGTCAATCGGACCTATAGTTGGGAGATCTCAAAATTGATGAATTGTTTTGGAAAGGTTTTAGGGACGTCTACGTCCTGAAAAGTAATTATGTCAAATTTCAAGTCAATCGGACCTATAGTTTGGAGATCATAAATTGATGAATTGTTTTGGACGTAAAATCCTTAGGGACCGTCTACGTCCTGAAAAGAGTAATTATGTCAAATTTCAAGTCAATCGGACCTATAGTTGGGGAGATCTCAAAAATTGATGAATTGTTTTTTGGAAAGGATTTGCGTAAAATCCGTTATTAGGGACCGTCTACCTTCTTGAAAAGAGTAATTATGCCAAATTTCAAGTCAATCGGACCTATAGTTTGGGAGATCTCATAAATTGATGAATTGTTTTTTGGGTAGGATTTGCGTAAAATCCGTTATTAGGGACCGTCTACGTCCTGAAAAGAGTAATTATGTCAAATTTCAAGTCAATCGGACCTATAGTTTGGGAGATCTCAAAAATTGATGAATTGTTTTTTTTGGATAGAATTTGCGTAAAATCCGTTATTAGGGACCGTCTACGTCCTGAAAAGAGTAATTATGTCAAATTTCAAGTCAATCGGACCTATAGTTTGGGAGATCTCATAAATTGATGAATTGTTTTTTGGGTAGGATTTGCGTAAAATCCGTTATTAGGGACCGTCTACGTCCTGAAAAGATTAATTATGTCAAATTTCAAGTCAATCGGACCTGTAGTTTGGGAGATCTCAAAAATTGATGAATTGTTTTTTTGGAAAGGATTTGCGTCAAATCCGTTATTACGGACCGTCTACGTCCTGAAAAGAGTAATTATGTCAAATTTCAAGTCAATCGGACCTATAGTTTGGGACATCTCATAAATTGATGAATTGTTTTTTGGAAAGGATTTGCGTCAAATCCGTTATTAGGGACCGTCTACGTCCTGAAAAGAGTAATTATGTCAAATTTCAAGTCAATCGGACCTATAGTTTGGGAGATCTCAAAAATTGATGAATTGTTTTTTTTGGATAGGATTTGCGTAAAATCCGTTATTAGGGACCGTTTACGTCCTGAAAAGAGTAATTATGCCAAATTTCAAGTCAATCGGACCTATAGTTTGGGAGATCTCATAAATTGATGAATTGTTTTTTGGATAGGGTTTGCGTAAAATCCGTTATTAGGGACCGTCTACCTTCTTGAAAAGAGTAATTATGCCAAATTTCAAGTCAATCGGACCTATAGTTTCGGAGATCTTATAAAATGATGAACATTTTTTCTGGATAGAATTTGCGTAAAACCCGACCTCTGTGAGCGTCTACGTCCCTATGCTTCAATTTTAAATATATTTCAATATATTTAAAATTATAAATAAATTATATTTCAACTATAAATTTTGAAGTCTATTAAAATTAAATCTCAGAAAAACGAAGAAAAAAAAAATAGAAAATAATAAAATATGTGTCAATTAATTTCGCTGAGGACTAATAAGATGACTTATAGTGTGGAACCCTTTACACGCGAGTTCAGTTCGCAGTTGGAAGTTTTTTTTTTGGCCGATATTTTGAATTTTAATCAAAATGAGCGACATACTTTTCACGAAAATGCACAAACACACCAATGTTTGTGCATTGTCTTATGTTATATAAAGTATTACAAGGTGATAATATATTATGCATTAGACAAGAATTCAATTGCAATTGGGATTTAATTTATATCGCCATGTATATAGTCCCAAACTGGAAAATGCGGATGGAGTCGTGGGCAAAATCTAGTTAGTTATATAGACCGTGCTGGCTGTTATAGGTCGTTCCAAATTCGTATTATTTGTTAAAAGCAATGGCTTATCACGTGATTTTAAATAGTATTTATTTATCATTTTATATAAATGATGATATCTTTTTTAACACTTCTGGTTCAGAATACATTTTAGGAAAAAAAAAACATATTTTCTATGCTTATGAATAAAATTCTCCAAAAGAACTTTGCTGTTGCTAATGGGGTGTTAGATTATTAATCATACCACTGCTGAGGCGTACTTCCACATATTTGTTTTACTTAAAATTGAATAGTTTGGTCTGCTAACTACCTGCTGCTAACTCTGATTAACTGCTAACCGTTGTCACCAATGCGCGGACAACAAGCGAGACTAAAAACTTAACATGCACTTCGAGTCACGGAGCGAGTGGTTTGATTTCACAGAAGTTAAAAAGTTATTAGTCGATACATGCATCGTTAATATTCGAGCCGGTGGCCTTTAGTGCCTTTGACCGGTGTTAAAAATTTACTTGCTCTTTCATTTTTGATACCTCTACTGCAATGAACCGGCACAGCAATTTTAGGGAACTGTTGGTGAATAGCGATCACTTTGATCCGGAACCTTTAGAGCAATTTTCGTCTGGGTATCACTTTAGTTTCGAGTTCATGATCCAGACATAGTAAACTGCGATCACTATATACACTTGAAACAACGGAACAGTGATCTATCTATATAGTAGCAGGTGTGACTTCAATACAAGCAAATAAGCACGGCATACTTTGTAGTCCCATATATACATGCCCTAAAGTGACAAATAAATATAACAGGTAATAAATCGTGCTATATATCCTTTTTATATTTTATCACGCCATCTATTAGTGGTTTTACATACGCGACAATTTATCGTAATTCCAATGAATTTTCTCACCGTTTTGTTATAATGATTTTCTTAGGGCGAGTGATTTAAATAATTATTTGGTAAATTTATTTCAAAAAAATTTAAAATTTGCCTTTACTGGCGAAGTATTTTTAAATAAGTAAATTAAAATCTGCCGCTTTTTAGATTTTTTCTCTCGAGGAAATGATTAAATTGATTAGAAGGGTAGGAAATTTGATTTTTTTTTCTAAATACGTTTTTAGTAATATTTTCTGAGACAAATATTTCGTATGAAGTATTACAGACAAAAATTAGTGCTAATGTTTACTTTGTCCTAAATATTAAAGGGTTTGAAACTATCGTGGAACTGTACAGAACTAAATTTGGTATCAATTGTAATTGTTTTGAAATTCTATTGCGGCCAACCAAAAAGGAAAAGCGATATTAATAATAATAATATCTTTCGACACATACGCAGCACCATCTGATTTTAAACTAAACAACGTGATTTGTATTGTGGATATCAAATAGTTGATACAATACACATTTACTTTTTTTTTGTAAACATGTACACATAATACATGGAAATACTCAAACTCAATAAAAACATTAATTTTAAATCAAACAAATAAATATTTGTCTTGTGTGGGAATCGAACCCAAATGTTGTGAACGAATGTTGTAGTCGCTACAAAAATTTTAAATACTTGAAGTTTGTTAATCAACTTGATTGTGAAAACGTTTTTTTCTTATTCTATGAATTTTCCAGAAGAATCTGATGTACTGTGAGAGTCGAGTCGAGTAGGTAGCTACTGTCGGAGGGCCACCGACCGTAACAACGGTACAACTGGGAAGTTCCTTTAGCTATGCTTACCCTGTCTGAATTAATTTTACTGCGCGAATTTGAGGGAACTCATTGTTGGAATTTATTTCATCACTGATTTAAGGGATGGTTAATTAACATTTACCGAATTTTTTATCAGAAACTCGTAAAAAATCGAAAGAATGACGTTCAATATCTCTGCTACAATCCAATAATTGTGATATCATTTAAAATTCAACTTCGTATCTATCTTATACAATACACCCGATTTGACAGCTTTAGCTCAGGGTTACTTTTAACATAAAATTAGGATTTTCCAAAATATAATTAAATTAAACGTTACGTCTTAAAGTTTTTTTTATTAATGTAATCGATCCCCATAAAATATAGTACAATGAATAATAATGTAATGTCAAAGAAAACGAAATTACAAATAAATCTACAAAACATTATTTAAAGCCTAAAACAATTACGTGAAAATGCAGTAATCAATTCCAAGTAAGTAGTTTAAAAGTTTTATGTTTTGGTTTTATTGAAAATTAAGCACATATTAATTCAATAAAATGTATCTTGTTTCGCAATAATTTTATTAATATCTTCACAGCAAATAATGATATACGATAATAATCATCACACCGTTTAATGGAATATTTATTAAGGCGGCGTTACGGTTATACGTTAGTTTTGGTAGCAGAAATGACATATCAATTATAACACGCGATGCAGGTAGGGTATTTAAAAGTTTATGGTGTTGCATATAAAAACAAATTCGTTTTTGGAAATTAAAGATATAAATAAAAAAAATCGTACTATATTTACTGAAAGAGATGCTTTTTTTATTACTATTTTCTTTTTATTAAATACGTAATAAAAGTTAAGTACTGTTTAGCCCGATGACAAAATATTAAAACAACTTATGTAATAATCACCGATATTTCATGAGTATATGAAAATATCGATCATATATATCTCGAATCGATTGTATTTCACTTTGCTTAACTTCACTACTCGCTTCGTTGTACAGCTGTCGGATAGGCTTTTGTCGCGGCCCGAGTACAGTTAATTTCAATGCCACTGCTTCGTAGTACTTATGTCCCTTTGGTGGGGATCATCTACTAATGTATAGATTTGGTCAAAAATGGTATAATATGTGTCGCTTTAAATTTAAATTATCAAAATGTAGCGCTGCGTAGTAAATCGACGTTTTCACACTTTTAATTTTCCAAACAATGGTGACTTTTTTAACCAATAATGGTACATGAAAAATAGAATAACAGAAGTGTCAACGTACAAAACTATATCCATTGATCTCAATTTTTTTTGTTTTATTTTTTTCGTTTTGAGAGGGGGTGCTTCACGTTTCCAAACATTGGAAAATGCAATGATATTTATTTATTTTACCTAAGTAATTGAAAATCTTAAATAACATGTATAAAATCATAAGTAAAAAATACATTTCCGCCAAATACTGTATCGTAACGTTACAGCACTTCATCACTTAGGGTTTTAAACTCAGATCCTGCGTGATAGAAGGTATCTTCGCATCATTTGACATTACAATCAGTATGGGTCAGTATACATATCAGTATGGTTGGGACTCATAATAAATGCCCTAGAATCTAAACGCATATAACAGGTTCAGATAAATATTTACCACAATGATAATAACATCTCTGTCAAGTTGGTGTTAGAAAGGAGAGGATGAAGAAGCAAGAGGAAGTCACGAGTGCTTTAAGAGGTGAGACTGTGGCGACTACTAAAGCGAAAAGAACTGGTAGCTACGTGTTACGATTTTTAAGTCGACTATGTAGCTTAGCGAGCACGACAGTGCCCAGAGCACGTGATAATGTACGTTGCGTTTATAAAAATTGTCACAAGCCTCGGAAGTTGTTCTATGGGTGCAGAATGCAAAAAAAAAAAAAAAACTATTAGTTGATTTAGAATAGTCAGTCACTGCAGCGTGCTCGCTTCTTCTGCCGTATTGACCGAAAACCACAGTACTGCTAGTTTCTATTGAGTTCCCAAATATAACTCGTAGATAGACAAAAGTAAAAATACTTAATACTAGACTTTATATATGTTAGGAATATCAAATATCGCACTATATAACACATAGCGGTCCATAATAATTTAGCACTGTAAGAGGGACTTGTGGCTTGGGAATAATTATGTATTGTTCCTAATATATAAATATTCTAGTTCGAATCGCATCTTAATGTGGAATAATTTTCATTTTGATTGAGTACAAAATGGCGATGGTCGAATGATCGAGGCGTTCTTTTCAAATATATTTGTATTCGGAACACGTATATTTGTATTCGGAACACGTTGAGCCGCTAGCGGACGTCGTCACCGCAGCGAAGACGGTTGTTAGCAGATCCCGACCAGCACTGGGATGGCGCGGGAGGTTACCGATCCAAGCCCTTCAATATACTGTAGGACTGAAAGATAATCTGAAGGCGCTCCCCTATTTTGGGTCGACAAAACCTGTCAATGATATGGTGTCATATGGGTATAATTCTCACTGAAGCCATGAAAACAAATGAGTAATAAAAATGATGGGGAAAATCTTTCACGCAAGAAAAGATTGGGGTTTTTTTTAATTAAAAAAAAAAACCGATTTTAGTATATTCAGTCTAACTTAAAATACAACAGAATATGTTTGAAATGAAATCACCGAAAATGAGACAATGGTTGCAAATCTATAGTTGTATTTTCAACACGCTTTTTGTAACTTGAAACAAGTTATATAGTACTGAAAACGTAGCTGAGGTATTTTTTTGTGCATTTAGTCTTTAATAGGTAAAACAGGTTTCGCGATTGATGGCACAACGAAATCAAATTTTAATACTTTGACAAATTCACTAAAAGGGCAATGCACGTCCATACTAATAGTAGCTAAAAGAATGAATTTGGGGACTCGCGAAGATGTGTATACATTTTAATAAAATAGATATTATGTTAATAAATTACCTCAAAACCTATTTTTTGTTAGTGTAATGAGGTTTAAAAACATTTTAATAAATACAGTTTTTTTTTTATTTCATATATTTTGTTCGATATAAAATAAGCCTGTAAGGATATTTAAAAACAAGGGAAGGGATCTAGAATTTTTTTCCATTATATTTAGAAATCGTATACTGGTGCAACAAACCTAAAACTTATATAATGTGTTGCCAGATAGCAGTATTGTTTCGTGCTGTTTTATTGTACATGTATATTGCTTACTAGAAAAATAATAAATTTAATATGTTATTCAATAATATTATTTTAAACTAATTACAGACAATACACCTAGGCGTCTCAAATATAAGGCTACAGTAAAATTCAAGCCCAGAGTTTGAGTAGTTTTTTTTTATAATGGGGGCTACAAAATGCAATGCAACTGCTACCTGGTGATAGGACTCGTTTTGCTCGTCCTCAGCTATAAATCAGAAAGTGTTTTTGTCTGTCTATTACGTTACACGCCTAAGCCGCTGTAATGATTTTGATAAAATTTGGCATAAAGATAGTTTCATAATAGGGAACCGACAGTCTACTTTAAGTTTGTTTATCTGGCAGTCTATTTGTATATTCTTTATAGTTCAACTATAGTTAAGCAGATTTTATTGAATTTCCATGTACCACAATTTTGTAATATATTTGCTACAGTCGGTTTGGCTTTCTGTTTGTTTGTCTGTATGTCTACTTTGGACAGTCAATTAACCAATTCTGATGAAAATTAAAAGTGAAAAAACTAATTGTTACACAACATATAGATTATTGTTTATTTTTTCGTATGTTTATCTGTATGACTCGGTATAATTAAAGCATTTACCAGTCATTAATTTAATTTTATTTTTCAGTTATGCTTATTGTTTGCATTGTTTAGAGAAGGAGTGGAGTTAGAGTGGGCGATGAGGATTAAGAAGGAGGAAGAAGGGGAAGATAAGATCTACACGAATTCAGATGAAATTAACAGACATTTTAAGGATTATACGCATGATATTTTATACCTTCACTAATGCGTAATGTAATAATTCACAAAAAATCGGAGTCGATATCGAAAACCGAATCGATATCGCTATAGAGAGTGATAGCGCGATTGGAAAAAAATAGACGCAGCATTGGAACAGAGAACAAAATCGAATTGGAACTCTTTGTTGAATTGGAATTTGAGTCGAAAATAGAATCGGATCGGTATAAATAATATCAAGATTATTAAAAACACGAAATAAGGAATAAACTACATGTCCTTTCAGGTAGAGCCAACGGTAGAAGCTAATTTCCAATATTTAGAAAATACCGTGTGTTTTAGATTGTTTTTGTATGAAGTTTTTCAATAATGATAATAAAAGTAACATGTAACATAATGTAATTAAGCATATTTTTGTATAAACAAAAATAAAACCAATAGACTACTGCTTTCTCTCGATATAAAAAAAATGTACAGTAGTTAAAAAGGAACATATTAAGTAACATTATATCTTGCACAACGTTTGAATATGGTTGGATATCCCAGTATTTTATAGACTTTACTTATTTTTATACCGCGCAGCACCATTTGTCCTTATCTATAAAGTATGTAAATAAAAATCACCGAATCACTTTTTCCCATGATAGCGTATCATTTCCTAATTACAATAATGTAATAAAAATAATAATAAATATGAACAGAAAAATAAATAACTTTCTTGATCATTAAATAATCGACCTGTAACAATTTACTCCCCTTTTTGCGGCGTTGCCGCTATTTTCTCCGCCACTAACTTCTTTCTGACCACTGTGCCTTCCTTCAGTGCGCACGGGATCATTTTGGGGGGCTCACAAATATTACGTTTACGAAAAATTTCGCGATGCAATAAGAATGATGAGTTTAATTAATGCCAGTGAGTATTTGAATATTTTGTTAGTGTACGCTCAATGTAGATACGATACTGGTGGTAATCAACATGAATTTATACCTAATACGCATTCAAGTTTCGGTTTGCCGTGCAAGCAGGTGGCATTGATGACACAGGTTGCTTGTCTTACATTTCATACTAAATTACTTACCTTTTATTTCTTGAACCTATTGACTACTTTTTCAAAAAGTAATAGTAGAGATAAAATAGGAATATAATGTTCTATTGCGGAAACAAGTGAAAAGATGTTGTCCATTTACATACCTACTGCTTTTGTATTGAAAGTAGTTTGACATTTACATCGCAGACCACGATGACTATAAAAGCCCTTTAAATTAGATGGTGCTAATGAGTACCGACTGCTACACTTATTCGAATTCATAGATAGGACACTATAAATATGTAAAACATTATTGTAACCTACGAGTTCAACAATTCTTGGTGTGTGAATGAAGTCAGAAGCGCCTTTTTTTCGGTATTAGATTTCACTCAAACATTTCTGTCTACATTTTTACCTGATTTGAGATCACTGAAGTTAGGAGTGTTATAATAGTTTAATATTAAAAAAAAACAAAGTTGAATAAAAAGAATAATAGAGAGAACTTCAATTTCTAGCACCAAAGCAAATAGCATTCAAAACAAAATACATTTTTGTTTGAACTTACAATACAGTGATACGAATAAAAATTAATTTTCAACTTTGAAGCCGTCTCTAACTATAATTTAGTTTTTAAAACGGCAAGAACCATCGATACCCAATTTTATTTTTATTTATCATAACTTATTTTCTGAAGAAATAGATTTTTATGATAAGTAAATATCTAGAGAACCATAAGAATAAATAGACAAGTAATTTCAAAATTGTAATGATATTTGTGATTCGCATCCCTATCTTGAAAAATATAAGTCAAAAAGCAATAATAGAAGATACATTGTAAGGTGCATAATAACAAGTAATTCTTCGTCACTGTGAAAGTTGTAAGCGATGTTTACTTTTCAAAGGGTGACACACGTGTATGTTTTTCGTTTTATATAAAAAGATAATTATGAATTACAGCGAGTATCTATCTTTAAAAATATAATTAAAAAAAAAATAGAATTGTACATGAAAGCAACTACTATTCGACTGTTTAAGACTAACTGTTGTATTCTTTATATGTTATTTGTCCATGTTATGTCCAAGAGTAATGATATTTATATCAAAACAGAATAAACTATTTCGTATGCAAATTTGGCGCATTATCCCAGCGAAGAAAACTAACACCTGCAAGTCTGGTTTTTTATTCCGGAACGGCTACGTGCGAAGCATAGAAAAAATCAAATGTATCATTTTAGTGTTACATTGTTATCGAATTATTAACAGAAAACATTATTTGTTATAAGAAAATACTCAGTATTTTAGCTTAGCTTAGTCATAGCTTACCGTATTTACTAAATATCCATTACTTTCTTAATTCAAATAATTCTTGAAATAGATTATTTTTACAACATTGACAAGGATATAATTGGATAGGTCTATTAATTGCAACGAACAATATCGTGATAATTCATAATTATAATCTTTTATGAGATTAACTTTCAAAGCTTTATATTATTCTTTTTCAATTACATAGTTTTCAGTTCTAGTTAATCATGAAAAAAAAAAACCAAACTTTTAATTCAGTTAAATGTAACAAATATATAGCTGTCCTTTAGTCAATGATCCTTTGAACACATTTTTATCTACGTTAAATAATTTTGAGTTTTTATTAGTCTAAAACAAAATAGTAATACTACGAAGCAATGTTTTATTATTAAAAGTTACCGATGTTTAGCTCAAAGACCATATTTCGACAAAATATACCCATAACAAAGTATATAAACTGAAGAAAAACATTAAATTTATTTCGTTCAACCAACTTTATTTTTGAAAAAAAAACTTAGTATAATTTATCAAATAAACAACGAATCCAAATAATGGCGACCTCTATGCACTACACTATAAAATTTAAGATCGCGTGAGCAGTACCATGGCGCCGCGCGCGTATCAGTTTGCCGCTCGATCATAGTTTGGCGGTGCCGCGGAGGGCAAAGACACTACGAATCAGTTTTTTGTGCAACGTTGTGTTACGTAAATAGTTATTATCATAAGGCGGCAGGTTGCCAAATGGAGACAGCGCCTCGAGGAAGTTAATGCACAGTAACAATGGACCAGTTACGCTTGACGAACTATTTGTCAACGAATAATTTCCTTATTATCAATGTCAACAAAAAATTGAAAACATATCGAACCGCTTCACTGATTAAAAGCTGACGAAATAGTCGTACAATCGAAGAACTGTTACCGAATTTCCCGTAAACGTTTGGACAAAAACCAGCAAGTGTAAAAATTGTATTTTTATAAGTATTTTTAAATTTAGTAATTTTTCTTATAATTGCCAATAATTAATTAACTGTAAATAAATTTAGGAACTTTATGACTTTAATTCATCTAAGAGTGTTGATGACGTTTTAAGATACGTATTTACAAATAAAAGGAGTCTGTTTCCTAGACAAGACTAGATAATGATATGTATATTGTGATTGAAGCACTCACCAGTTTCGGGTTCACGGTCAAAGGGACTGGCAAGTTCCGATGGTTGAGGAATGACGTGGAAGAGTTCGGCAACATCTGGCGTAGGGTCTTTGCCTTCAGAACGCCGCTGCAGTTGATGAATCTGCTCCATTTGCAGGTGCTTCACAGATCGAACATGTTGCAGCAACGGTAACCTGTGCGGCGAACCAAAGCCGCATAATGCACAACGATAAACGCGCGGCCGCTCTCGGGGGATGCGAGCTGCACATTCACGTAAATGTCGTAAAAGTAGCGATGCAGCTTCGTGCCGTGCTCCAGCTGCATGTAGTTGGAGTTTGTGCGCGGAGTTGGTGTAATAGTCGCATGCGCAACATCGTACTTGAACGCCGCCAACGCCGGCGCTCGTATTGCCAACTCCTCCACAAAATTTCAGTTTCCATTCATTCCGTGGACCTCCTTCTTTTACATGATTCACATGTTGTAAACGCTGCAAATGTTTGTCTGTCTTGCAGTGCAGCTGGAAATTAGCTTTGAGATTCGTTTTGTACGTACACAATTTGCAAACGTAATGTCCCGCAACGAGGGCGAGTATTTCTTGTTCACGAATTTTTGTTCGGTCTTGAGCTAAATGGTGTCCAAGTGCTTCTAAGGAATCAGTCGAGAAGCAATTACAAATGCAGCAGTGGAATGTGCGTTCTGGTTCGGGATCAGCGGGCTCTGGCGGTGGTTCCATTGCATCGGGATTCAGTCCGACATCTAAATGTGCTCCTAGTTCTGGAGGGGAGGGGCCGGGACCACCTGTCATTAATTGGATCATAAGAGCTTGGTTGTAAGCCATATCTGCTAAAGCTGCTTCAGGATTAGGCGGTGGTCCATCTCCACCGTGAAAGTGAAGTAAACTTTCTAACTGTTGCTGACTTTGCTGTCTATGATGCAACGCTGACAACGTCTGCATATGTTTCACATTTTGCTGCAGAACTAGCATATTATGTGTATGTTTTTCAGAAGTCATATGTATTCTTAAATTTCTCGCTACATTCGTTTCATAATTACAAACATCACATCGAAACGTTGGCTTTGGTTTTTGACCTAAAGGTGAATGATGAGGCATTGGTGGTTTATGAGCTCCCGGTGGAGTATGTTGAGGTGCAGGTGGTAAAGTGTTTTCTCCAGGATTGCCACCATTTTGAAGCTCTTGCATATTGTTCAAATGTTTGTCTGATTGCATATGTATGCTTAAATTACCTTTTGTCGTCGTGGAATAGTTGCAAACTTCACACCGATACGGTTTGTAACCACAAGTATAAGTCTCTCCTCGAGCGAGCCTTGGATGTGGTTGGCCTGCTATACAGTAAATGCAGCTTGTTTCTGCTTCAGGGTGCTTTTCTTTCATATGTATTTCTAAAGTTTCTTGATATTTGTAATGCCAATTACATTTAGGGCATTTTAAAGTTTTACAAGAATTACGACTATGCATTCCAGCTAATGGACCGCCTAATCGCCCTGAGTTCAATATAAGTTCACATTTAGGGCAATCAGCACCTGAAGGACGTCCACCTAAATGGTCTGGACAAACCCCTATAGTCGTTCCGGAAAGGAAAGCCGGTGGAGTAGCTTGAAATGGTGGTGACGAATTTGGACTTGCACGAGGTTGTACAGATGCATTGATTGTATGAGGATGTGCTACAGATATTAGCGAGTGTTGAGGAAGTAAACTTTCAGCCATTGATCTTGGAGGTCTCCACGCAGGAGGACTCGGCCTTCTTTCTTCGCAGGTGCCATTAGGAAGCATTAATTCGTTATCTTTTTCGATTGGAGTGCTCAGATCTTGTCTTTTATCAACAGAAGGACTCGAAAGTTCAGAAATATTGGCTGGACTTCCCGATGCAGATGCACGTGGCGGCGCTGTTGCCCCAACGGGCTCTAGAAAAGACACTAAGGGTTCTTTGTCCTTTCCTACACACTGAATAATGGCGGATGCATTTTCCCTTGATAAAGCATCTCTTTCCGAATCTAGTAATGATAAACTATGATCGGATTGGGCATGGGCAACAAATGATTTGGCATAACCGAAACTTAATTTGCAGATAAAACACATCAAAATAGGTTTGACCGGAACACTGATAGGGCAGTCAGCAGGTGGTGAGGGCGGTCTTGGGATGTCTTTTCCACCGCGAAAACTGAACACACGATAGCTGTGCATCACGGGAGCGTCCGGTCGCGCTCGAGCCCTTTCGGCCGCCAGTCGTCCGTACAGAGCGCCGTAAAGCGAGGGATTACGTGAGACATAGAATGCGCTCGCGATCTGCGGAAAATCTAGCGGTCGCTCGACAACGTTAGTGTCACGACTGTCAACGATACACCCGGGTTCTATCTTAGGCAGATCGGTGAGGGAAGCCTCCGCATCAGACAATTCTGGGTCCTCAATGATATAAGCGGATCCGTCTGGGTTGTATACGATTTTGCCATCGAAGCGCTCGACGTCAGAGGAGAGTGGCGGTGAGTCTCGGTGCGCGGTGAGATCGACAGCATCGGGCGCTGCGGGTGGTGAGGTAGGCGCGGGCGCAGCGCTGGGCGTAGGCGCGGGCGCAGCTGGCGCGGGGGCGACTTGCGCACCACGTGGCTCCTCCTCGGGGCTCATGTCGCCGTCCTCATCCAGCGGTTCAAGCGCAGCGGAGCTTTGTGGATCGTCGCGTTTGCGGCGCCGCTTGCGCTCCGGAGGCGGGCCGCTAGCGGGGCCGCCGGGCTGCAGCGGCGTGGGCATGGCGCCGGGCGTCAGGGGCCGGCATCACATGCTCTCCTGTAACAAACGCAATTAAAAGTTAATTAAACAGTTAGTTAAAAAATGTAATATTATAGAAATAAAATGAATACATCGATTAAATGGTATATTGTAACACGAATCTCATGTACTGGTTAACTAGATACCACCGTTAATAACACGGATTCACTGAATGGAGCTGAACACGCACCATTGAGACCGGATGTAGGCGTGGTGAATGCCTGCGTCACTCTTTTATTTGTTTCCAAAACTAGCTTGACTTTAACGGTATTTGTGTGTAGGCGGCCGACTCTCTACCGACTCCATTAATTAGTGTAATAATAAAAATAATTTTAAATGAAAAGAGCGTTTAAGGTAAAGTTCATAGTTACTGAAAATTTACGATTACGATGAGACGCACTCGATAATAGTTAACGTACGAATGAAGACGTTTTCCCTAAAAATTAAATTTCCCGATAATCGGCTCACGGTTGGGACCTTATCTAACCGACATTTGCGCAAACAACGCCGGCCATCAATTTATCGGAGTGACGGCTTGTCACGGGCTGTCAGCGGCTGACGCCTCTACAATTAAGCAACAGAAACGTCCAGCCAATCCGGTGAGAAATTCGTTAAAACGTAAGATTAAGCCATCATCTGCGTTATCTGCGTCTTATCAGCCCAAGATACGATTCTCAATATCGAATGGTAGGTATGTACTTAACGAAAAATTTAATCTTCACCGACACAAATAACACGACGGCTATATCTACATCCAACATTAAAAACCGCTAGTAATTTCAAAATCATTACTTTAAAATTGCCAATAAAAACTCACTATTAAGAGTCATTAATTACGAAATGAAGAGGTATCAATCTTTACGATGTAATCGGTGTCATATTTTTTTAGGAAATAGTATTATTGATTCATTAATTGGATTGAAGCACCGTCTCGCTCGTTATCAACAACAGCGTGCATTTGAACACTCATCACTAAGTGTACGAGTTGTGTCCTGTTATTGTGCGATACACGTGAAACATTATTTTCTGCCAAATAGGCGGGAAATGACAAGATGCAACATTATTGTAAACTCGTGAACTTATTCTTTTTTCCATAGGTAGGTACACAGCTTTATACTAAAAATATTTTTTAATGATGCTTTTTCACTTTCCAATTTTACTGTTTTATTAAATTAATAGGTTAATAGGTATTTAACTGAAAATATGTATATGCAATTCACTTGAATGTAAAAGCAACAAAACAATTTCCAAAGAAAAAAAAATCTCTTATCAACCGCCATGGTAAAAATAATTATATAATAACTTTAGATGCATCACATTCGAATTTTATGTAGGTGGATACGCATTTAGTTGTTTTCAAAAAGTGCAATTGCCATGAAACAGCAACAAATTGGCGTTCTATTCATGCAGTTCAATCCCTTGGAAAGGATTTGTTCATGCAGTCGGTCACTGTTTGCATTAATGTAGATGACCTAACGAGTAGTCCAATCTACAATACAAAAATATTATAATAAATGAAATCACTAATGATAATGAGTAACAGGACGCATTCGAAGATAACCAGCAAAATTAACACCGAATTGGTCATTCATTGCGGGCCGCCGGATGTGGGCTTTGCCGATAAACGTTGAATTTAAATAAGATAACTTTTTCAGCGGCCGGCGGCCTTGATGGCGGCCGTGCGATTTGTACAGCCGCACCTATGTTGACCGACGAGACGTCGCCGGCTGGGAACGCGTACGCGCCGGTGTTGTATGTCTCGGTGATTTTGTTCAGACTGCAATATATCGATTTAATCTAGTCAAACACAACACAACTTAGGTACGGTATTGGAGCAATATTTGAGTAAGGAATTGAGGAACAATTTATCTGTACACTTATCTAAAACAAATAAGGGACGTATATCGGAGGGAATATAATATAAGTGGCGAACTGATTTTCGATTTTTATAGAATTTCATGAATTCACGTAAGTACCTAACAGTTACATAAGATTTTCCTTTATAACGCTCGAGCAGTGTACGTGCAGATTATAATAATTAGTACATTTATTGTTTCTTATGCGGTGAATTGGTGATGTATAATAAGTAGTTTATGCTTGCGTAAGACATTGCCTCAAGATCGATTTCATTGCAATATTGTTTTATACAAACAGAACTAATTTAGCACCTAATTCGGTACTGCACATAACAGTTACTCGAAGTTCCATTATTAAGTATGGTATTTTAAACAAAAGGCTCACAAGTAAAAAGCAAACAACATCAAACTAATAGTTGTATCGATTTGTAGCACATAGTCAATCAATCAGTTATATTTAATTGGAGGACGGCAAGAGAAACAAAAAAATGCACCGTCATTGCACCGGCGAGTGTTAAGGTCGTGTGCGCTAAGAAAATACACTGACGCACACTTTTGTATTTAAAACGTTTGATGTTATTAACGGCTGTACAATCGGTTTCGTGTTTGTCAAAAGTATGTATGAAAGTTTTGATAATTTCAATCATATAGTAAGTCGAGAGAAATAAGGCTGAGTAGCTAGTAGCTTACGTAATACACTGATCACTGTAAAAGCAGTGATGCCTAATCAGATGCAAACTAAGTTCACTGCAGTCGCCGGGGCTTTATTTTGGCTAATTTTCAACATTTTGAAGTCTAATTAGTTAATATTTTACTTAGCATAATATTAATGTTAATGTCGCAGATGGCCAGTTTTAAAAGGCTTTAATAAGGTTTTTATCCATTTTCCAAATCAATTAAGATTTTTAAAATAAACACTATGGAAATGAATGGGAACTGTGTGTCATATAGAAAATTGGAAATCTAGGATGAATATATTAGCAACTGTTAATTTCGTTTTGTTTTTTGGAAAATTGGACATTTCCATATATAAATTTCGTATTGTTTTTTTTTGTACTCTGCACAAATGTTGTAAGGTCATAAATAAATTTCAATCCTTTTTTTCTGAACTTTAAAGGTTAGTCGCACGTTAATAGCTATAATAAATCAAAAATTAATTTAACTCAAAATTATAATATATTTTATGTTTTAGGTATATTATACAATGTTGCTCTTTCAAATAATACTTCAGTGGCAGATACTTAAATGAAAAAAATATTTGATTTGATTTTTTTTCCGGCATAGAGGGGCAAATGAGTAGGTGAGCCCTCAGAAAATAGATCGTCACCGCCGCCCATGGACACTCGCAACTTTAGAGGAGTAACCAGTGCGTTGCTGATCTCCCGGATGGGAATAGAATATCTGATGCAGGGGGTGATTGATGAAAAGCGAGTGGGGTGATAAAGGAAGGAATTGGCTACCGGAACTCTCAATCACTGGACGAAACCCAACACCGGAAGCTATTACTTCACGTCCACATTCTGTGAGAGTATGGCATTTCACTAGATAAACCGGTCATTTTTGTCCTGCAGGCAAGTTGGCTACGGTATGGCTCTACCACAGTGCATCGAATACTCAATATTATCGTAATAAAAAAAAAATGTGAAAATGCTTTACTACGGATCGGTGCTTAAATGAGCGGTAATTTATAACAATAGTATTAATTGAGAAGAATAACCGTTATGTACGGGCAGGCGGACAGACAACAGAAAGACTGAACGCAAGAGGTCAGTTTTAACCTCTTGAATACATAAACAAGCATTCATTAAGTAATTAAGTTAATTACATTAAGGTGGTCAGATAATTACCTAATCGAAATTTAGAATTCATTTTAGGTTTTTTTTTTGTTTGCGTAATTATCTTGTTTCATATGAATTTTACTGTAAACATAAAAAATAAAACATACTTTTGTGCTAATAAATTTTGAAATAATAATAAAAAGAACCAGTAAAACAGAAACTGTAATTGAAAATTCTTAACCTTGTTTAAATTCAATTTGGATTGTATTTCAATTGATGTGTTATATTATTGAACGAGTGTATTTTTCAGATATTATTATATTTTCAGTTTTTAAGGTGTACGACATAATTTTTTTATTAAATTATCGTTTTGAATTAATGACAAATTTTCAGGAATGTCAAAAACAATATTACATTTAAAGTCAATCATTAGTTTAGAGTTTAATTGTGGTTCTAATAAAAAAAAACCAAAATAATCTCTATACTCTGCATTACTAGGCGTGAGATACACATGAAAATTAAACAGCAGCTAACTTCTAGATTCAAATTCAGAGCATTAGATATTTTGATAAGCATATGAAAATTATTAAAAACGTTTACTACAGAGATCGTTGAACTTCACCTTTGAACGCGTCTCAGAAACAACAAGAAAACCGAATAAGAAAAATGCAGCATTTAACGTGTCGTCGCCACGCAATGTTCCTTCAATGAACGACTCTAAATCGTGATTTGACGTCGGACGCCGCCGATATCGTCGATGTTCCCATCGCCGCCGATATCGTCGACGTTCCCATCGCCGCCGATACGCGCCGACGTCACACCCCGATAACTGCGCGGCGCGACTAATTTCCGATCGGCCCGCAACATGTGCAAATTACTGACACGAGTGTACGTACGTACGGGTGAGCGTGAGAAAACTACAGCGGAAATAATTGACCCCGTGTGCGTAAACTGTACGCGTTGCGATCGTACTCGCATGCGCAGCACACGCACGCTCGAACGCGCACACGCGCACGCGGCCGGGCCACAATAGCACTGAACTCCATCATAATGAAGACGCGCGCGCTTTTGAATTCATTAACGAGATTCCCACTATGTTATTGATTGGTCAGATGAATGCTGTTTTTGTCAATGCCCAATTTGCGGCTCGTAACTATCATGATCGTCTAATGCCCGCGCATCGGCGGCTCAATGCCCGCTTTGTTAATCAACCAGTGAAAGTCCGATACGGCCGGCCGGCGTAAGTAGTCGGATCGTCATGTTGGTTTCTATTCTGCATTCTAAACATTATCCGCCGCTGTGTTCTGCGGGTAAACATATTCGATGGAGGCTGTGCGGCACTTCTCCGGCGGCAAATGGGACGTTAAAGACGACTCGATATTTCTGCGAGTCGACGAAGCTCAATTATAATGTCAACGTAATACTGTCGTTCGATTCGAAAAATCGCTATCACCGTCCACTATTGCCCTCGCATCATTATAGACATTATCGGGCCGTTGATAAGACGTAATTAGCGAAGGCAGGCGGAGTCGGTCACAATTCTCATTGCCGTTGGCGGAATGAGAGTTCGTGCCGCATGAGTTGCTTTCTAATAAGAATTTATCGAGTAGAAGTTGTGACATTTGTCGGGCCGGGCGCTGCGTGGCGTCGGTCGTGGCGGCGCTCTTAACGGAAAATTCACATTTCTCGTTGAACACGATGTAAGACGCCGGGTAAACAGAAAAAAATTCTTAATAGAAAACTTTTAAACGCACCATCTACGTCGGCACAGCGTCCTAAACACACCGGAGGCCGGCGGACACTCGTATTACAAGTGGTCACATATTTCGTCGCTTGTTCGGTATTACCCATCAGAATCATATCAGCGGTTTCGTAAGAGCCTTCGAGTGGCCGATGGATTAGTCGGTTAGTGCGATTCAGTCAAAGTAACAATGTATAGGCCGATAAAATCTACATCTATGGTCTGTAGAGGAAAATTCATGAAGAAAGTTTTTTAACTTATTTTTAATGTAACTATTATATAAAAATATTTTACTATGTGCAAAGATTTCTTTTTCATTTGTAAACATATTTATAGGAATAAAAAAGAAGCTATTCTTAGAGACAATGTAGTTTAATTTAGCTGTCTGTACACTCAGAGAATTTGGGAGGAATACTTTTTAAATATTATAAAAGTAATGGTATCATAAGGTACCATACAGAGAGATAACTTTTTTCTTCTTTAAAACTATTAATGCTCTATAGATTTTAAAATATACAACCCAGTTTGTAGTAATTTTTATAAAATCGAACCTACAAAGATTGATGAAACTTCAGTGTATGTAAGAGATATGCTTTACTGTTTAACTTCTAAAGTTAATCAAAATTCATATATGTAATTTCTATTAATATGCTTTTCATTTCTTAAATATTTTTATTAAAAATAGAAAAGATCGCCACATCTAGTTTTATTCAGTAAAATAAATATGAATGCATATTTTTCACTATGCTTTCACTATAGTCTCATAAAAAAATATAATAAACTGAGTCCGAATAATTGTAAGATTAGTTACATCTAAGAAAATATCTATTTGCGGTTGCGCCGTGCCGAACAGCGCATTATCCTAATAAAATACGCCTCGTTCGTTGAGCTCAATGCGTGTTTTAGGGTTCCACAGCTCAAACGGAACTCTTACGGGACCACTCTGTTGTCTGCAGCGCCGGCCCTGGCTTTGATCAAGGTGGAAGCGAGATTGTTTTTCAGCGCCCTCAAGTCGTGCTCCAATTTTCTAGAAATTCTAATTCGGCTTCATGATAAGTACCTAAATAAAAATTGCTAATTTTTCACAATAAGTTTTTATTGCAAACATCAATACATATCAAGCTTAAATGAAATTACGCAACTTTAAGTATCGCAACAATGTTCTATGTCTTTCCGAAAGCAACATCAAAATTTATTTTTTTTGCTGAAAATTGTCTATTTCATTTGGTTTCTTAACGCCCCTAAATGCATGGCGCCTAGACCGTCCGCTTCGCAGTTCTACCTCTAGGCCGGCGCTGGTTGTCTGTTTGTCTATCTATCAATACTTTATTAAGAACGAATACAAATAGTAGGCTGCAATTAATAAAAAAATATTAAGGTAAATGGTCCCTTGGAGTCATAAAAAATTCAAGCTTCTATATCAACGCTACCTAAAGATAGGGCCATTTTATTACATATTTTGTTAGTCACAAACTCACCCGTCAAAACCTATAGGGTACTTTCAGTCAATTTAAAATCATAAAATTTGGCAAAAAATAAAGTATCACAGTACACATGTAAATGAAATTATTCAAAAATACGTAGTTTGTAATTATATGTCGAATAAAAAAATATTTGTTTGCGATTAAAAACTGAGATTTTCAGCTAAAATATTGACCGTGCTTGTAGAGTGATGTGAAAAAATACATATTTTAACGTCCAACTGTGGGAATTTAAGATATACAAAAATTAGGAAATCGAAAAATTATATTGAAATGTTTTTTGAGAAAAAAAGCCCTGTACGCTTCTCTCACGACGCAAGTCGCATTCGTACTTGTCCAGTTTTCGTTGTAATTTTTTGCTCCACTGTCACTTGTACCTACACAGACGATCGCATGTTAGGTGCAAAAAAATTCCACAACATCCGAATCGAGTTCACGGTCTGCGGCGGCGCCACGACCACGTAGTCGCGAACTGTTTTATAGTGCAATTGATTATTGGTTAATATTGCATGCCTTAAGCGCAAGCACAGGTATGCTTCTACTGTCGCCTGAAAAATCCCGTCCACACTGGGTGTGACCACGATGACTAAAAAACTATTTAATTTTAAAACTTAATTTCTTTTTCAATCTCATTACTAATTGATTGGGAATAACTGTATTGAAAATCACAGCTTGATATAGTACCGATTAGCGGTAATTGATTTTTTTAAAATGGCAGTTATTCATGTTTTGATCCGCCATTTCGCTTAAATATCTAAAAGAGATGGAGAGATTGAGCGTGAAGTTGTTTATTTTTGTAATTGCCAACAGATGGTGGTATTAATAAAATAACATTTTTTTTGAAATTGCTAACACATGGCGTTAGTAATATAATAAGATTCTCGTTAAAAGTGAAAAAAAATCATGCATTAAACTATACGTAATTTTACATTATAATGCCTTATAAGTATGAAATTATTTATCCTTTTTTTTTTTAAATCAAAAAAAAAAGAGAATTTTTGGTGAAAATCTCATATGTTATCATAAACCTCTAATTAAAATAACATACGTATGGCACGGGCGCTTAAGGCATGCACATTTAGTTTTACCAATTTTTTTATTATTCTGATCACCAATGTTCGGTTTAGCTTATGTTCGGTATTCACGAATTGCGACGAGATTAAATGTAACTCGTTTTTAGACGTTTTTATACTGATGCCAAATATGTATACAGTTTGAAAGGAATTCGCACAAGTTTATGAGAAAAACTGAAATTGGTTCTACGTCAGTAGCAGTACCAATGGCATTTTCTATGATTAAATAGAATACATGGTTATTTTTGGTATTGATAGTACATATTATATTAAGAAGATATTTATTTCGTTTCAAAAAAAGTAAATATTTGGTATATCGAAAAATTAAAAAATCCAGTGTGCTTTTTAAAAGGATACAATTCAAATAACTTGCCTCAATTCGGACTCGCACACCAACGGTCCCGTACCATAGTACAATATTTAACGCTACATATTAAAAAACAATAACAAAAAGCAAGAATAAAAGTTAAAATCGATTATTAACCGCTGAAAAACTATTTCTTGAATGGGGATCCTTTTTTAATTTTTAAAATCATTTTACTTTTTTATTTATTATTATGGTGTCCATAGTCATGCACAAAGTGAAAATTTAAAACGTCTAACTGTTACTGTTCAAGAAATACAGCAAATATGATACAGATAAAGTAATAGTGCAAAACATGAAATGTTATGAATTGGATTACCTACTTCACTTTACGTATACCAGTAAATATATTTTCCATTGTCATTATAAAATGTTAGTGGACGTTTTAAAATGCGAATGTGAAACTAGAGAAAGTAATTTTCTAGAGATGCTTATACTATGTTAGCCATACATATACTATACCTATACTATGTCTATGTCTTTAGTCGACTATCTCGCTGGTATAGCGACTTTTATTTCGGACGTGATCCTGCTAGGCCGATCTCGCGGTGAGTAAGACGTCTATTTCTGCAGAACTCTTATCCGAAAATAAATGCATGTGCGTTTCTATTTTAAAATTCGGCAGCGTTGTGCAACTTTTACAATTAGATAGTCAATTTTATATTCTATAAAGGAGCTTATTATGCTTATTAAGTTATACCGACCGTCAAAGATTTCCAAATTTATATTTTTATGATCTCTTTATATATACTTATCAACGATCATCATAATTCGTTTAGTTGCTTCAGCGTTTAGTGACGACAACTTGAACCCGATGAACAAACGTGATACATAAAATGGTACATCAAGCGAATGAAACTATGCATATAATGGATAGAATGATTACGGGGATCAAAATCAAGAGCACGACTGAGATCAGAATCGAGAAGGATATCGGTATTGGACCAGATAGAGCGGTACAGGAAGTGTCGTCGAGAACAAGACCGGAACCATAATTGAAAGGGAGACTACTCGATATAAAAGACGAGGGAATTTTTTTCATATTCGCTTCGGTGGCGCCGCGAGCAGTAGCTAATACTAAGTATAAGTTACATTGTGTACCTTTGTTTGAACGAATACGCCATGTGAAACGTTATGTATATATAAACACACTTACATAGATAGATAGAAAGTCACAAAAAAGTAAAGCAGAACCGTAACTCTCCGGTCAAACTGCAGAGCGCGACGGGCTGTAGCCGACTCCCCGATACTAATAATGATCGGCGGTTATTACGGGACCCTCATTGAGGCGCGCTTCGTGTACAAAACCGCAGAGCACTGCCAAGTAATTATCCTCTAGCAGTCGGCTTCACGAAAACATCGAAAGGAGACATTTGGACGCTACCCTCATCGCGTTGATTCTTATTTTCGTAAATTAGTAAATATATTGTTTCGTTGCTGTTATTTATGCATTATTAAAAAAAAAATAAGAAAAATCTTTAAAATGGTCACATCAGGTTATTTACCTACATAGAAATATTTCGTTGGCAATTCATTGATATTCGATAAATGATGTGTCTTGTGTTCTAAATATCAAATTATCTGCGCCTACGAATACTTAATGCATGTTCGACTGTATAAATGCGGAAATCAGTTTTATCTCAATTTTTTTAGGCTCTGAAATTAAGGTTTTTACCCATATATTCAATCGATAAATTATATATCAATGCATTAATGGCATTTTATTTTTATATCAAGCCATGGGTACCTAATTCCATATCATTTTAAAGTACTTTTGTTATTTATACATTTAGGTATTTTTTTTTTTGTAAATGAGTATTCTTATTTATGTATTTTCATTTATACTGAGCGACATACGTTTTATTATATTCATGTCGTGCACCAATACTAAACTATTTTAAATAGTAAGCTTTGGCTGATGGTCTAGTTCCATCTCGCGATTTGGGTGTCTTTAATGTTTAAGCTCATCATTAGGGTTCCGCATCAAAAGGATGCAAAATTAAATTTATTACTAAATACACGATGGTCGTCTGTTCGACTGCTCTAGTGTCACAAGTTACTATCAACTTACAAAAAGAAGACCATCTGAAATTTATACCAATGTATGAATATGTGTTGTGGTGACATGAACCTTGGCAAAGAGCAAATAAACACAAAATAAAAAAATAAAACGAAAATTGTGTATAAAAATGCTAGTATCAATTGGCATATCTAATGTATGAGAATAATATTTAGCGGCCACATACACCATGTTTATGCTATTTACATATAAAATATATAATACTTTTTCACGTCTATGGTACGAAATCTGATTAGCACCCAGTCGGTTTTCATAAGCCTGATTTATTGTTGTATTTTCGGTAGTATGGTATTTGAAATTCAATTTAGATATATTATAATACTTATATCAAAACTTTTTGATTTGTTAATATAAGGCCCCATTTAACAGAATCTACAAATTCTGTAATGAAAAGCTTTCCTTTAAAACAAAAATACTATTAATTTTACGAATTATCTGGACGTTTCCAGAATTACAATGATCACATCAATCATTTTTGAAAATATGATACATTCATTCAAAAACATCATATCTGGATTTGAAAAATTTTACCTACTGCATCAATAATAAGTGCACAGATATATGTAAAACACAAGCGAGCGAGACGCGTCTCGTTAGACGTGGGAAAGGCGGCGCGGGCGCGGCCGGCGCGCGGGCGCCGCGCACAACGCCGGAGCCGCGCAAGACGTTGTCCACCGTTAGCGGGTTTCAACTTAAACCTTCATTAATGGTAATGATCCTGAACTTCAACGATGGGAATGGCTGTTTTTGTGCCGCTGCATGCCGCGAGGTAATGGTCATGTTCGACATCAATTTTAACTATACGCGGGATCGGCAGATTTGAAATTTCTCTTACCCTTGTGGCGATTTCCATGTTATCAACAAAAAATAAGACTTGAAGTGCTGTATATCAAGAATATAACACTTATAGTCTGGGTTTTCAGTCTTGTAATTAGAAGAAACCCTGTAGGTTATTCTAATGTTGTACGTCAATGATGTAGTATCGCTAAAGATGACTAGGTGTTGCGGCGACCTTGCGAAGTGTTTGCACGAGTACGAAAGATGAGTGCACAATCTTTCTATGCACCGGTCGCGCAACCAACTAAACCCTAGTGTTTACATAATGGAAATTACATAAAGACGTTCTGGTCGGAATCTAATGCAGTCTCGGAAGTCTTACAAGAAAAGTTACGCAACTAAATTTTAATACATTAAAGCATTAATGGGATTCGAAAAGTAATAAGATTCTCCCAATATATTTATGTATAAAAACACTTATGCAACCTCGATGTCGTTAAAGGCAAATTAAGTTACATCCATCATTGAAAGAAATAAAACCGCTCTCAAGAATGTAAAAGCATACAAAGTAATCTTCGAATCGAGATCGCTCCATAAAGCAGATGATGCTTTTATGATTTATTTGCTTTCGAAGCTAATTGTGTTAGGCGCCCACTGTCTGACGCCGTGCGTGGTGCCTGGCGTGTCGGTGAGTTCGCTAGGGGAATTATCAATAATTCACTATCCACTGCTGTTTTTGTTGAAATCATTATTAGAATATGTATGTTAAAGATCTTATAATACGCTAATCACGGTTTTTTTACATAATTTATCAACACATAAACAAGTGAAACCTAAAAGTGAATGTAATTCACTATTGGTTGAGCTCAAATAAATAAAAAAATAATTGCGGAAAAGATGATTTCGTACAGCAAATATATGGAAATACAACACATTATATTTATCTTTTAGGCCATTAGCATTCATTAGGTAACACTGTCAGTTTCACAGAGAAAGACATAGTTCAAAAATTAGATGAATCTTAGAGAGGCAGAGGACAAGGCGCGTCGCGGGCGGCGCCACGCTGGCAGAGGAACCGTCAATTTGCGCCAGTAATTATTGCGGACCCTTCGATAGTTATTTCTATTTTTTTTTAACTTAATTGTTGCAACAGACGACTTTTTTGTCGAAGCACCTCAAAGAGAGCGGAAAGGCATCAAATGGAGCGTCGAATTTGGAAATAATTATACATAAATAGTCCCTTGAGCGGTCGATTAAGACAATTTCCGAGGTAAATTGCCGCGGACGAGCATAATAGCACACGCGCGGCCGCCGTCATAAATAAATCTGGATTACGTTTCTGTACGAGATTAAGATTGATTCGATCTCGACGCTTTCCGTTTTTAATGGCTACGTGGGATAATGCCCCGGCCGCGGTAAAATCCGAACTCGATAATCGCGGGGCAGCCGTGGGTCGGCGCCGCACAGAGGACCGACGCCGGCGACGGCCGACGGTCGTCTTAATTAATGATCGATACGGACGGTAATTAATTAGCGGCGGCGTCGGGGCGCGCGGCGACGGCGGCGCCTCGGGCCGCGCCACAAAAAACAATGACGTGCGGTTTTGGCTGCGCCCGCGCCGGCGCCCGCGACATCCGCCGCAGTTTACGTCTATAATTTGGGAGACCTCGAATTAACTCTAATCTCATTTCTCGGCGAGGAGCGTGACGCCGGCGAGTGCTCACCGGAGAAATGTGTCATTAGTGTTAATTTGAATGATTGAGGTGTTCTGGCCGCCGCGCGTCGGATCAAATGAAGGCTCCACAGATTGATGCTACAATAAATTGAATCTAATTCGATCCTTCCAAACTCTACAACATAAGAAATTTAAGCAAATATTTTTTTTACATGATTATGTATAATTCAAAATATTTTACAGTGCAATATCACATCTAATTCTTGGCCAAACTAGATTTGCGGTAGAGCCGTGACTCACACAAACACTCGCCGCCTAGATGTAAGAGGTACCGCTACCAAATTAAACAAAGATTAAAATTCAAAACGGCGAACGCAAGAAACCGAAACGCGGGCGACATCTGCATCGCATGACCGCGCGCAGCCGGTAATCACTGGGCCGGGATCGTGATGCAGAACAATTACCGGCGAGCGTTAAGACGCGAAGTTTCAGGCGTGTCGCCTAATGTGTCGACTCGGTAATGACCTCGCGGAGGACCGAGAGGGTCGGGAGGGGAGCTCTTCTGTTCACGCACCTCACGAATATTATTAGTTTACTTAACCATTATTTAATGTCGTTTAGTTCTATGGGAATGGGGTGAGGCGAGTGCGAAGTGACTGACTGTGGGAAATTTCAATGAATAAGCGGACGAGTGAATTAGAAATTTCATCGCGTTCAATTGTGGATTTCGCCGTATTCGAGTGAAATCTTATTTTGGCAGAGCTTAAGAAAGAAAGTTGCCGTATTCGTTAATATATTACGGTTAATGTATCGTGAAGAACATCTTTTGCATACGTTTAGCAATTTTTTGTTGACTTTAACAAAAGCGACGACGCTGAAGTTGCGTACACGTATCGTACAGGTAAATTGTGTTTTAGTATTATATAAACCTTAAAAAAAAGAAGATTAAATTTATAAAACAGATACGTAATTTAAAAAAGTGTAATCAAGAATTCCATTTATTTTAAAAATATATATATTTTTTAACTTCATTTTTCAAAAATAATTTAAATGTTTTGTTATATTATTGCACTTCTTGATGGTTGTAAAATGAATCGATGGTTTATTGAATTAAAGTGTCCACCTATTTATTGCACGTAGGTACTTAATGACACACACGGTGTAGTTAAGTGCGACAGTAGCACTTCAGTTCGTGGCACACTGCGCACCTAAACGTCGGTACGCCGTACGACGTCGACGATATATGAATAAAAAAGCAGTAACGATGTTTCATAACGACCCAAGAATTTCATATTGAGCAAATCTTACATTTACATATAGCGCATTCGCGGAACTAACGCGGCCGCCCTCCCGGCCCGCGCCGCGCCGCCGTATCCGGGAAGGGAATATCTAAATTCAATTACAAAAAAAAGGCTTCTCGGCTAGGTGTTCCGCTGCAGCCGCACCTCCCCCGAGAAGGGTGTACAACTCAATTCTTCGGTATTATTAAAAGGAGGGCGCGAGGGCGGCGGCAGGGGGATGGTGGGCACAAAAAGAATGCTAATTTAAAATTCTTATTGCCGTGTTTGTATGCGCGCGCGCTCTATGTATCACCCGCGTAACAAAAGCCCGAGGAGAGAGCCGCCCGAGCGCGTAATTTCAATCTAATATTCAATTTGAGAAGTATCGCGGGATTCAGACGCCATCTTTTATTTATTTAGTCGGTTTAGCTTTTTTCGTCGGAATTCCACCATCCGGCGTTCGAGATTGTCACTCGGCTCGTTGTTTGAGCGCGCGTTTATGAATGCTGCATTCGTTATAGATACTTTGAATGAATAAACGAAAAAAACGTCATCATGTAAAAACTATAGCTATATATACGTATCGCCAGTGATTTCCATAAAATAGAGAATTTATTAGATTTCCAATAGGTGAGAAGGGGTTATTTTGTTTTCATTTATTGGGGTTCCGTACATAATAAAATACGTACACTTTTGTGAGAAATATGTCGCATATAATATTTCTAGAAAATGGAATGAGAATCTTGATATTTGACTACATATAAACCTATTCCTATATCTATAAAATCTTGAATTTTCATAGGGATAAAGTAAATGTATTGATATAAATTACGTCCCGTAATTTGTAACCACAAAAAAATATTTTTCATATGATATAACTACAAATTAATAATTTTTTAGATTATTTCCTTTACTTTGCTGGATGACCTTTTTTACTGCTAAATTCGTGTTTCTAGGTAAATGGAAAATATCTTATGGGTTTTGATTTCTTTGCGAGTTTTAAAAAATATAAGGCATAAACAAATATTGAACTGGAAAAATTTAAATAATACTCATCACTTAAGGACGTCGAAAATTCGATATTTTTTTAAATACCTGAATACAAAATGTGTACTAAACATTTAAACGACTTTTTAAAATACAACTTATTTTCCAATTAGATCTATAATTCCTCGTTTAACTAATCTCACTTAAAATTTTCTTTAAAAACAAGAGCAACAGGTGCGTTTACTGATATCATAATGATGGTAAATACAAACCATAAGAGAACACATGAGATTAACTAGTTTTATTACGAAAGCCACGATGATTATTTTTTAATAGAATATGTGAAAAGGTTTCGAAATTATTTTGTAACTTAGCAAATAATTCTATATAAGCATGCATCACTATCCCAGGTAGTTAGTATCAATGCAAAGAGCTTATTTTTTTTTTAATTATTAATTAAACTAATAAGTACTAATATTATTCTTCATGATCCGCATTTATTAACAAAGGGTATATTTTATGTGCGACATAATTTATTATGCAGGATTCATAACATCATTGTTGTAAAATATAATAAAAGTATTTTTTGCAATCCTTTTTCTATATTACCTAAGGTGTTGAGTTCGATAAAGTATAATGCAATGCGGGCATTATCTGAGAACCACTACACACCGACTTGTGAATAACCTATTAAGCAGATGAAAAAAAACTTAGTATTTTGAAATTCCTACATTTTTTAAACTAAGATAAACACATTTTGCATTGTTATTTAATCTAAAAATAAAATAATTGTACAACAAAATTTAATCTAGAGGTCACATCGAATTCTGTGTTAAGGCAAAGCAATGAGCACAAGATTTGTGGTATTAGTTGTTATATAAAAAACTGATATCCCAGTTGTTTATAACTAATAGTGATATTAAAATACCAAAAAACCGGGTAAATAAACCTGTACATTACTTGACAAAATTCTGGAAAGTAACGAATGACATCGTGACAATAATACTACAACTATTTGGAAAAAAAAAATGTTAACCAGCTTTTTGTGTATACGATGTTGTGGGTAAATAAATGAAAGCTGTATAGGTATGTCTTAATAATGAACTATGCCGAATTATACTCATAACCACTAAACAATGAAAAACGTGACAAAATACGAGTTACACTCGACCACCTAAGATGTTGTCTATAAAAATAATATAATCTACTGATAATGCAAAATAATATTTATAGGTTACACATTAAAAAGTTTTGGAGCGATAAAAATCATTAGCCCTTATATATTTACTTAAAAATTATGAATGTCTATAATTTCTTTTTATTATTCACTGAGGCTTGCGAAGTATCGAGTTCAAGGAAAGAAATACATTTTTTGCAAGTAATTTTCATAAATATTGACGCAATTTCAAATAATATTCACATGATATACAAAACAAAAATCAGACCCTTAATGCCTTTTTTAAATTCTGCTACCGGAAATAAATATGAGCAAATGAATTTTACAACAATATCAACTTTTGGTATATAGAAATAGTAGTTATTGAAGAAAAATATGTTTCATACCGATATATAGATACGAAATACAAAGATATCAATATAAAGAAAACTTTTATTTAGATAATGGTTAGCTTTATAATAATCTTAAAATAATATCTATTACTAGAAGCTTCCGTACAAAATCTGAGAATTTCTTAGAGCAAGAAAAAAAATACATGTCTCATACCGATATGCCATCATAACACATCTAAGCTAGCACACTTTCTACATATGCGAGAACTACACCATCGTCCGCTAAGTATGATCTTTAAGTGTTTAACGTGCGCAGAAAGCGTGCGCGGCCGCTACGCGATAATTTGTGTCGCAGTGACGCGCCCCGCCGCCCCGGTCCATTCTTCTTATATTTTCTCTTCTCTTTTTGTATTCTTTTGATTAGAAAAGTTGGAGATAAATTTTCTCGAAAATTGTCCATAAACAGACGCAAAGGAAATTAATAATCGTAAGCGCCTCTTCTACTGGTCATATTTTATGAGTAAGTTCTAAAGACGAAAATAATTGTAAGAGTGTTTTGTTACAATTAAAGGAAGGCAATGAATTTTTTTGTTGTAAACACGTAAATTATCAACTTGGTGATGTTTATTAAACTACACAAAAACTCTGACTTCAATTGATTTCGTTCCTGTCCCTAAAATGCTTCAAAACTTAAAAAAAAAATATTCACTTTATGCCAAAAAAATCAAAATATTGTTCTTTTAAATTCTTTTTTAAAATTTTTTCTTATATTTGGTTAATTTTTTTCAGCAGATCGTACTTTAACTCAAAAAGATTATATAATTTAAGACATCGGAGACGATTCCCAGCGCGCCTGCGCAGCGCGACGCGCCCGGCTTGTAATTATAATTAATATTCTCACCAGAAGGTGGCCGTCGACAAAAAAAAAGACGAAATTCGGCGTAGGAATTAATAACAAACAAATGCGCTACCTGCCTCGTTTTTTGTACGGGCAGACAGCGGCACACAGGTAAGCCGATCACGAACGAAACATATGAGCGACTGTCTCGGACTTTAAACAATATTATTCAATTTTGACGCTCTGGCACTTTTTGTGCGATCCCATTCACACGAGAAAACGTAGTGGGTGGAGGAGGCGCGTGAAAGAAAAAACCGTCTAGGTTCATTCGGTGCAACGACGAGAAAGCTCGTCGCCGGCGCTGCTCGACGACAGATGGCGGCAGCAGTCGCAAAAGAAAGTTCAGATAGGACCGTGGAACAATTATCTGCTAGGCGTATAGACGCGTGAAACGACACAAAAAAAAAATGTCGCACCCAAGTTTCGTGTTACGACACTAACAGGAGAGAACCGCTAAGAGTTATTAAAAAAAAAAAAGAAGAAACAAAACGACATCCAAAGGTGCATTGGAAACAAGAAACCGACGAATCGAAATCCGGGACAAAGGAGAGGAACTCTCTAAACGTGATACCATAATGACAAAACAGAAATATGGTCTCGATTAAACGGACGGAAAAAGACGGGCGATGTCGGGCGCCGTGAGCGCGACAGGGACGGAGGGCTAGTTAATAATAGAAAATACTTTATTTGTATAGCGGGGTAGAACACCCCCGCTGCGGGCTGCTCGGCCGGGACGGCATCCATCATCATTATATTAACCGATTTAACACTTTTGAACACATTTTTCGGTAAGGTCGGCGGTAGCGTTCGCTGTGGACTTGTTTGTTTTTAATGTGAAATGTTGAAATACAATATGTTTTTGCATTTTGTAACGCTTGAATCATTCCTGCGGCAGCTGAGATTTTTCATGATTGAATTCATGATTCACTGAACTTCCATTGAAACGATACCAAGTGTATATTAATATTTCAGTAATTTTAACTGAATAAAAAGTAACGTTTACAAAAATAAATGTAAAAATTTCCATACAAGGATTTTATTACATGTATAATGACGGTTACTTTCGCTCAGAATTTAAGTTCACTTCTGACTATACATTAATTATGCTATTGTTATTTCTTGGTTCAAGCTGGACAAGATTTTGTTTTGTTTCTTGATATTTTCTAATATTATTGGATAATCAGGTAAATAGCGACCAAATAGGATCCACGCCGGCGCATGTAACACTTGTTTATTACGATGTTTTAATGGAAAATTCATATGAATCGCTGTGAAAACTAGTTTGGGTGGCGAACTCTGTGTAAAAAATACGAGTCTGCATTTGGTAGCGAGTCCGGGCGTGCGGCTTATAAGGCGCACGGCCCGCATTATTTTATTGCATAACCGATGACGTTTTTACGTCAATCATTTCCAGTGCAACATTAATTGACGTGTAACATGTCCGCGCCGCTATAAATATTTAGCAGGTCCCCGGGCCGTGAGAGCGAATTTGAATAAACTAACTAAATGTCGAATTATCGGTCGATCGGCCTATTCAGGAAACGCAATTAAATGAAATGATGCATGTCGATATTAAAATAGGCATTGATATGCAAAGTCGGGCATTACGAATGCGGGCCCGGCCGCGTGCCGAGCCCGAGCCGCGCTCGCGCCGCGCCCGCCCCGTTTAACGAATTTCGACCTTATCCCAAAGCGATAAAAAAAAATCAGAGTCCAAGCTTATCACTTACACAATATATAAGGCCGTACAAAAAGATTTGTTACGATCGTAAGAACTCTCAAACGTGTGTGTACAAACGAATTTGTCTATATAAACATTTGTAAAGTAACTAAGGTAATGGAACTAATTGAGATCGAAAATTATTGATCATAAATACCGAATAACAGAGCTAGGATCCGAGTGAGCGGGTACTCGAGCGGCACAAGAACGAGTCGGCTCGTTCCGAGAAGGGCGAAGGCGCGCGCCGCTCGCATCAGACCAATAATTATCGGCCGTGATTAGATCCAGCGATAAGCTCCATTCTGCTAATTACTCCCTAAAGCCGGACGAGAGCCGCATCGCCCCGCTGTTACGATCGACGATCGACTCGGGTCAGTTGATAAGCGCACTGAGCGAGCGCGCTCCTAGCGGGTGATCGAGTGATGCTCTGGGCGTTTTTCCCGGTCGCTGTCTGAGGACTTCGATTCTGATATTGGACATGATTTGTGTCCAATAATTCTTATCAACTTAACTAACAACTGCTATAAGATTCTATTTAAAAGTAATTACTATAGTACTATTATTTTACGTTTTTAAAAATGCTTTACCCATCGGGACGTGAAAACGACAATACGTGGCAAAAAATCTACATAGTATTCAGCTAAAAGGTAATGGGAAAGTACTTTTATATTTTTTGTATACAGTGGAAGAACTAAAATCGTTTCGGCATTTTTTAATCAATTATTTATAAATGAGATGTAAACACAACTTGTTACGATACTTAAATTTTCATAGAACGTGAAATAGCAAATATCCACCAAGATGAGCGAATGAGAATCAGGAACTCTAGAGTTCCCGCGAAAATTAAGGACGATATACGAACTCCAGTTCGTCCGCTATTGCAGATTCGTAGAATAAAAGCTGTGAGGGTTGCCAATGAAAACGGCACATGCATTGAACTGAACGCGCTGCGACATCACGCAGTGGGACAATTTAATAATTCGGAGCAACACAGCGGCCGTAGTGTGGGCCCTCATCAGGGAGCGGTCAGTTCCCATGTCGACATCAACGAGCCAGCATAAAGAATTACACGCCGCCCGCGCCGTATAGTCTCATTTGTGCTCGTTTTAAATTGGCGGTAATGAAAATGTTTGTCTGGTGCAACTGTGATTGAAGACAGCGCTTCTGCGCCAGCTCTCATCGTATCGGTCCTTCTGCCTCTGACAGAGTAACGTACGGATTTTTCAGAGAATGAGTATTCTTTGTGTTCGTTGTGCCAAAGTATGAGTATATTATGATCTGTTTGAGTGACGAGGTCGATACGATAATGCGCCAGGGAGATATGAACTCATTCAACAAGGGTCGATATGCACCGCAGGAATTTGATTTATGACCCGTTAAAAGTTTTTTTATTGGATACAGAGCATCGTAATTAAAACGGTGAATAAGAAGATAATGTCGTCTCAGTGATTCGTTTCGCCGCAAGGAAATGAGCCTTATTAGCATCTCACCGGTTTAATTAGGGAGTCGTGCGCCTGCGGCCGCGGCGGCGCGGGCGGCGGCGGAGGCCCGCGTGTGGACGGTCGAATTAGAACGCGCGAACAATGCACTAGTGGCGACGGCGGCGGCGGTCGAGCGCGCCACCCCACGACAAAACGTTTTCTCGCAATCTTCGATCGACGCCGGATTAAGGGCGGCGGGCCGCGTCTCGCACGTGTTATCTTCGATTGTACGCACTTAACGTGCACTTTACGCCGAGAGCCCCTCGTGAGGAAATTGAAAGCGATCGCTTTCCTCCTATCTTATCTCCGGTGGTACAATAATTAATAGATGTAACACGACGAAGTCGTCATTAGAGGTAAATAATGCGTCCATTCAGATGGAGGAGGTGATTTATGGGTGTGAATAGACAAAAATGTCGCGGGCGGAACGAGCTCGGAGCCGTGCGGCGACAATGCCCTGGAATGTCGTCCCGCGAACGCCGGGTCCGCGCCGCGCCGCGCCCGCGCCGGTGCGGCTCCGGACACGCCGCGCGCCCGCACGGATCGATATTAATAAATGGCAGGCTGCTCCGCCGCACGCTCCACCTGACTACGTGGCCGGGCGCTCGCCTCGATTATGCACGAATCGCTGGAATGAGCGAGCGAACGCTTCCCGCACATCTGTCGGAGTCAGGGCGCTGCCGCTCCTCGGCCGCGGACGTCGCCGTCGCGAATGCTATGATTTATGAGCGATCACCGTTATTTTTGAAAATACGTAAATTACATTATTCGACGCGATCCCTCGCCCGTTTGTCTCCCCTCGGTCTTCACCCTACGACTGACTACAATGGAGTTTTGCGCGGATTATAACGAATTCCCTCAAATTGTGTGGGTTCATATTTGCGCTCAACAATGACACCGAATAGTAATAATGTCACATGTGCGTATAGATTAACGCGTTACAAACTAATTGGGATATCCCACGATATAAGAATGATTTCGAGCAACATCTGCCGGCGTGCAATAACCAACGATGTACGTGTAATAATATATTCGTGTCCATAATATTATCCCGGAGTGCTAAAGTGTTTTTACTGAGAAAACTCGTAGGGCGCTAAGCGTATCTCGTCACCGGCGTCGGCTGTGGTACAAAACGACGCAAGTGGAAAGGGCAAAGTGCCACTAAAGGCGTGTCAAACAGAAAATGCACTATGAAATTACCTTTCACGTTGTGCGCCAGTAGTGGTGAAACTTTAAATGAGATCGCTTTTTGTCGCCTCAGGCGAGTGCCCTGCGCGCGGGAGTCACGTCGGGCCTCGTAACACTAAATTAAATCGTCCCGAACGTTAGAAAAACTCGAATAAATGTCGACTTATTTTTCATTATCTACGTTGATTCCTTAGGTTTTTCGTTAAAAAAAAAAAAGGTTTATACTACCAGTGTTCTGGTGTAAATGTACGCTCAGCTGTATAATGTTTTTGCCTTCCGTTTAGTTTCGTCGGTTCTGAATGTGTTCACGTCACGATCTCTCTTTTTTTTTTTTGCTGAAGACCGTCGGCGACTTCTTACATAGTCCCGATGTCGTGAGTGGCTCGCGCCGTTGCCAAAACTATAATTAGTTTTACCGTTATCGGATACTTTACATTTTCAATGGGTGGGCCTATCGGTTGCGACACCGTCAATAACCGAGCGTGACGATTCGTTTGTTTATTTTGCAAATGACGACGGGGCGATGCTATTAACGCAAGAACTCCATCTGCCAAAAAGAACTGTAGTTTAAATTGCTGCCAGTCTCTAAGGATTTATCGATCGATCTGTATTCGGGGATCTAATGCAAAAGTGTGTTTATTTTATTTTCCTTTTAATGCTATTCAAGTCGATTTAACTTTTGACGTTATAGTCATTATCAAATTCATTAATCTCGAACCCTTAGAAACAGATATTAACTCTAAACATTTTTTTAAGAATAAACAAAAAAAAAAAAGGTAAAAGCAAAAATTGAACTAGACAACATCGAATATGAGGGAGTAGCGCGGGCCGTGCGCGTACGACACAACACTACGTGTTCCCAATTAAGGCACTTGCCGAAGTCATATTTGTATCATTAACACGTTCAAACGCTAATTGTTGACTCGGCCGCGACAAAAAGCGGCCTCTCCGTGTCACACTTATTAAGGTACGGCGCGCCTTTTTCTCGAAATTTAATTATCGACATTAGTGTTAACACTGAAATCTGTACGTCGAAAGAGATCGCCAGAATCGAAACGTCTGTTTGCGAAAGCCGAGTGGCAATTAGCTGGCGAGTAACAATTCCATGCGATATTTGAAGAAATGCGACTTTAATTTCGACGACAAACACAGCGACGGTTACCGCCAATTCGGTGGAGTATTGAAGGAAATGTCTTTGAAAATTATTGCAGCGCAAACAAAAATAAAATTAGCAGTTTTATCGGAAAAATACTCCAGTATTCGTAAAAAAACTATCGATAATAAACAACAAGTTACTTGCTCTAAATGTCGTTTATATTTTATGATAGAAAAAAAGAATACGATGTAGGTACATATATAGAATTTACTAGACATAATATACTGTTTTCAAAAGCAGTATAGAATAAGTATCTTGCCGAAATTATATGAAGTTGATGGTTTTGAATATACTATAAATGATATTGTGCTAACCAGCTAAAATAAATTAACACGATCCCGGGTTGAAACATCGTGATTTCAACTATTTAACTAGCCGATGAAATCTTTAAACTGTAAAAAAGCTTAGCACGGGCTCGTTAAGACAAATATTATAAGTTAATTCACAGTTCCCGGCCGGCAAAGGAGAGACTATCGAATTAGTCGCAACTATTTGAAAACGTTACCTTCGTGATTGTGGCATTAACACTCGGCCATCCAATGGAGCTCTACTGAAAACTGTGCGATGATAGAACGGCTTAAAAACACTTAGCGATACACTAATTTGCGCCTTACACGTATGTCTCAAGGTTTGAATTACGACAACTGGCCGAAAGACGTGCGACCGCCGAGACACACCGCCAATAAGTCAAATAGGTTTTATTATCGGGTGTACGGTAAATGGAAAACTACTAATTAAAGTACTTTACCTGGCTGGATTTTTAATGCACGTACGGGCGGGCACAATGTTTAATTAATCAGAGGCGTCAAGCGACTTATCTGTCCCATTCAACGGCGATAGTGCCCGAAAGCGAAGATATTCAACCAATTCAGCGTCGAGTGCCGTGTACGTACTTGGCATTTAAGGAGCCGACATTAAACATCAAAAAGAGGTACTTGTCGGTTTATTGCGCTATCGTTGTTGCTTAAGCGTATTAGAAGAGTCTAATTGAGTCATCGATTAAGATTATCCGTGTACTGGATAGTCAATGGAATTATCAACACTACGGGATCGCATTGCAAACACTTTGTTGGCTATTTGCTTAATTTGCGAAAAGTTTAAGTTATCAATAAAGTAATTTGGATAAAAAAAAAAAAGGTTGATACATTATGAAAGAAATCGACACACCGCTTCTATAAAGCAACAACAAAATTATTACGCTATAATTTGGTGATGCTATAGCCATTAAAACGTCTCAAAATAGACAATGTGCCCCTAATGAATGCCGGTACGCAACTAAAAGAAATTATTTACGCCACGCACCGAGAAGTTACACAAATGCAGGTGGATACGTACAAGAAGAACATAGAAATCTCGGTAACGATGTAAAGTGAATGGACAACGGTAATTACGATGTGACAGCGCGGGCGTTGTGGTGCGTGACGCGTTCAACGCTAATTGTCGAATGTAAGGAAATTGCTGATATGGTCGTTCTTGTGTGACGCACATTCTGGGATCGTAATGATGATGAAAGCTGTGGACGATGAGACGGTTTGGACCAACGGAGAACTGATAAAAAAGAGATTACAGTTTTAGCAGATTTCACTTTAGATTCGTCGTTCAATTTTAATAGACGAGGACGAGAATCGGCCTGTAATTCATAGAGCTCATAGAGTTAGCGAATAGCAAAAGGCGGAGTATTAAAAATTTAATGATGCGTGACGAAATATTTACTTAAGTCTGATGTGAAAATAAAAAGTAAAAAGAAAAAACTCTAAACATATATTTATGTCCAAATCTTAAATCCATAAAATATTTATAATAATATATTATATTCAATAAAAACTAAATGTAAAAGAATATTGTTCTATGAAACAATTTGGGCAACGGGTGTATTTGCAGTAGGCCGAGACGAGTGGCAAATCAATTCTGTTTCTACAAACGCTAATGCTTTAAAATTGTCGGATATTTATCTATTAAATTTAAATTTTCGTTTGTCTGGATCACGTGAAATTTCGGTACCTAACGTCAATCCCATACGTGTAACATAACTAGATTAAGAGAATGGAAATTTAAATTTAGTAAACGAATATTGAACACGTTTAAAATTTAGCGTTTTTTGGAAAAGAAACGTTCGACCACCAACTTGTTTAGACCTACAGGTCTCCCTTAAAAACTTTTCGTTGCTTTCGACTTCTCCGAGCTCAAAAATATTGTTGCTTATATTTTTGAGCTCTTCTTGTATTTTTTTGAGTAGTTCTTTTGAAAAATCCGTATATAAAGCGTTTATTGATTGAACCGATTCAAATAGGGGTCGTGTCAATCTATGCAAGTTTTTTTTTAAACGCAAAAAGTATTTAAAAATAAAAAACCAATCGGTCAAGAAATGTAAAGGTTATTTGAATTTTTTTTAATGTTCTCGCAGAGGATATCACTAGCACAAAATTAAATGAAACGATATCGAGCGGGCATACAGCATTCGACGCAATTTCGTTAAGAACTAGCTGGCCCTCTAGACGTCGTCCTACCCTTTGCATTAGCTGACGTTCATGTATAGTAACGTCCGCAGTATTAACAATGAAATAGAATAAATTCCTTCATCTTCTACATCGATCGCTTTTGTTATTAAGCCCGATCCTGTCTGAGTTTCGATTTCGATACCGGTACTGCATTTGATGCCAATCTCGGTCACGCTATCGAGTCCGGTACTGATGCCGTTCTCGATTCAGGTACTTGTATCGTTTCCTATTGCGATTTCTCTACTAGTCACAGTTTCAAATCAGACAAATTTTAGGATGAAAACAAACCTTACCCAAAGCTACATTACTCTGCGATGGCGTTATCTTAATAGATACATATGAAATTATTTTGAGAATTGGTTTAGTTTTACAAATATGTGCTTTCGTCCGTTTTAACTAAGCTCGTCGGGTTTATTTTGTTTATTGTGCTAGTATGGCTTACTCGTTTGCTTTTTTAAAGCACCTTAATCTTCCAATATTACGTTTTGCAATAAATTGTAATGGATGTTTATCGTCAATATAAAAGCAATCTCTGATAAATTTTAACAATTGGTTCAGTAATTTAGTCATGAAAATATGACAAAAAGATAGGAAAACAGACGTACTTTTAATTCCTTTGAACTAATGTAATCAGCTTCATCCTTTAAAGATTTATAATAGTAGTAGCTATCGCATCGCGTGTAGTGCGCTTCGCGTCATACTCTTGTTCCTGGTTTATTCCCGTCTCATTTCCTTCTTAAATAAACTGAACTATAATGTTTTTTAATAACTATTCCAGAACTCCAAACCTCCAACTAAAATAACAAAAGAATTTGCAGCGAAATTACTCAAACTATAATGATTTTTAATATTTTTTATTAAACTCTTAACCTACTTAAGAAGGTTTAGAGTACATTATACATATTGTATTATAGGTTATATTATATGTGTATATAAATTTTAGCGAAATTGGTCAAACTAAAAAGGTTTTTCGTAACATTCACATAACCATAATATATATATATATATTTTTCACTGGCTTCTAGCTATTATACTTGTCATATTAAATTCTATTGAAATCGGTTAAACTGTAAAGGTTCTAATAATTCTCAAGGATCCCTAAAAATGTACTGTATATCTTTTCATTGGCTTTCAGTTATCTCCATAGCGACTTTATTGATATCGGTTACACTGTAAGGGTTTTTAGTGGTTTTTACGGAGCCCTAACAAATGTATCGTATATCCTTTTATCGGCTTCCAGCTATCTCCATACCAAGTTTTATTTAACTTTTTTAAATTATAAGCGTTATTAGTAATTTTCACGGAAATTGAAAATATAGTTAAACTCCTGATAATTTTTAATGTATCTTTTCTATCCTGCAGGGAAAGTCACATCGTGACTGGTTCAGCTGTTCCGAGGATTTTATTAGAATTTAGAAGCGATTTTTAGAATCAGAACTTAGAAAAATTTTAGAATCGATTTAACAATTCAGAAAAAAAACTATAAAATATTTATTTTATTAATCTAGAGTGTACGTCGAATTGTCAGGAGATCTAAGCTTAGTCAAAGCTTCGCTTTGAATGTCTCAAATATTTAGAGATATCCAAAGTTTAAGCACATAAACATTTGAATATCATCATTAAAACCTTCACAACAGCTTCAAAGAACTTCAAAACATCGATGGCAGATGAAACTGTAAATTCGAAAATCGAAAGAAAACAATAATTTCAGTTTCAAAAAAAAACATCAGTTACAATTATAATGATGAGGCGGTGGTTTAAGTTAATGTAAATAAACCTTTTTAGATTATGTGCATGTGATTTATATCCTAATGTTCGATTCATTAATATATCGAAACATCAAATCGATGTCACATACAAGATACTTGGCTGAACCCACCGAATCAGTCTCACGTTAGTGATGTGTATGTGGGCTTGTTTGTCACGTTAATGCGGTGTAGTATACCGCAACATGACAGTTTGGGTGCTCGTATTGTTTCCCATTTCGTATGAATTATACACATTTTAAGTCCACAACACGACACAATAGCTTCGAGGTTGGCTTTATTCGATGTCGACGTAAAAAAAAAATGAGCGGTGTCTCCTCCGACATTAAAATTCCCCGGATCGTATAATTACAGATGACACATTTTAACATAAAATCGCCCACGCGTCTCGCCTATGTTGTGCCAGCAGTTGTATAACTCGTGTTAAGGCCGTAATATATGTGACGTTAGCGGACCCTCCTACAGCACGCTGCATTCGGCCGTTAATAAAATTATCAAAATCTAACCACGGGAACAGGTTTCGGCGAGCGCGCCGCGGCCGCGCCGGCGAGCGTCGTGATGCTATGGTCTTATGAATGGAAATCGACTTGGGGAATTCCAGGTATTTTTAAGGTCGTAAATAATAACGCCGCGTGATATTTCCGTCCCGGTCGAATTTATTGCGTTCGGCCCCGCATGGGTGTCGGTGCGCGCGCGCCGGCCCGCTACTGGAAATGAAAATCCGCTTCAGACAATATAAACTTGCCGCTAATTTTATTTGTATGTGTAATTTATTGCTGATATTCGTATATCAATGTGGTTTTAAACTACATCATATATTGCCGTTTAGCTTATTTTTCGTGAATAATAAGCATTTTATTTGTTTTGACGGTAGGAACGGCGAGAAATAAACATAGACATTTTATAGAATTTATCGAAAAAAAAAAATTAGAAGCTTTCGTTTAGTGAAATATTTTAATTTATTTCACGGTCCTGTAATAGAATTTTATTCCAAATGTCTTATTTAGGGTATATTCATGTTTTTGTGCATTTTGAAAAGCTAGTTCTTACTATATTGAGTTAGGAATGTTCGGGCATCGTTGTTTTTACAATAGTAAGAAATGAAATTTAATATAAAAACCCAACGCATGTCTTTATCGAATATTTTTTATTTATTCAAATTGAATATGTGTTAATATACAATATTAAAATTGACAAAGTGAAATGAGTTTTTTATAAGATTATAAGCATATTTTGCAAAAGCCATAAAACTGATCTGATAAGAGAACTTTATTTTCTAACTGTTGAATACAAAAAAAGCTTATTTATCAACGTTATTACAAAATAATTTGCTGTTATTATTCTAACATAAATATGCATTTATTTATTTTGATGACGTTATATTAATTTTGTATTCTTTTTGAGTTGCATTCTGTTTGAGTTTCTTTTAAGAGATCTACAAACAAAACCACACTTAAAAATAATAATATGTCGTACATTAACCGTTTGCTTGTTGGTTATGGATAAGGATAAATTTATTACAAATGCATTAAATGAATTTGTTGAATGTCACCGAGTGTGTATAGAAAATTTGTCTGTATGGACATATTTAAACCAAAATCAGACGAAGAGGATATTACATAAGCTCGAGTTCTGAAGCAAGTTGTCTTACAAACAAGATTATTGTTAAAAATAATATTATGCTAATAATATTATATTTATAGTTTATATTTCATATTAAAAACTGATAGGACTTGAAGCAATTATTTTTAATTCATATTGTTAATCAGATGCTCTGGCTAGTTAGCACATATAATGATTTCCAGATTATGCATAAAAAAAATGATAAATAATACTTTACAATTTAAAAGTTTAAATATGTTTATGTGTTTCGTGAACGGGAATTTAAAATTGAAATCAGTGTATAAACCTTTAAATAATTTCAAAAATACCACTTTATGGCTTTGATCGCACGTATGCACGTGCGTCTAGAGAGGAATTCCGATTTTTTTTTTCACGACACCTTTTACATTGTTTCTCTACAGCAACTATAACTACTTACGAATATGCTAGATTTCAGCTATTAACAGTCTACTATAAAATCGAAAAAAATTCAAGAATAAAAACTGGTAAATTTTGAGCGTGGAAGTGGAATATGTTTTTTTACCAATCTAAAGTCATTCACAACTCTCCTATCTGAAACGGGCGTCAGCCACAACGAAGGCCGTTAAGAATTGACGATCGGAATCAGTAGCTGACGTATAGAGCAGACAGCCAAGAGAGACACGGTTAAATTATGAGCTTGCAGTTGCCAATGGAACCCTAATAACGTTATCGGTCATAAGCGGAACGCATCATCAGAGTCAGATTTGGCACAGGAGAGCACGGCAGCGCGGTAGCCGGTTGCGTCACCCGCGGCCGCCCGCGCCGGCCGGCGCGGACCGGACCCGTAATTATTCTGAGCACACGTGGACATGCTTTATAGCCGAGCACGGCATGCGTTATAAACGTAATTTTATTTTGTTTAATAGGTTAACGACTCGCTCTTAGCTGCCTTTATTGATGGTTGAACAGATAGTGCGATCGGAGTGCGCGCACACACGCGTTTGTGCATGATTGAATTATCATAATCACGAATGATATTTTATTTACTTACGAAGTGGATTTAGTCATTCGTTTTTGGGGCTATAATAAATTCCATTAAATGTGATCAATTAATTGAGACATAAAGGCTTAGAATGGGCGTTAAATATTTAAATATTCACTATTATATTAGCATAGTACCCTCATTAATCTCTCTTTTTATAATAAACTACAGCAATAGGTACTTAAAAAAAAATCGATGCGTTTGCATCGCCCATTTCTGCTTCTTACATGCAGATTTGTTTATAAAATTTGTATGTACAACATTAGGTATAAATAACAATAACCATTTATGTAGAAGTGAATTAAAAGTAATGGTTATAACTCAATTCAAGTCAAACCGAAGTTGTTTCCTAAATAAATAAAGTTTATATCAGCGTCTATCACAGAATAACTTAAAGCGTAAGTTTATGATAATTCAATTCATCGCCTTTTGATTGGAGACAAGATAACTGTCATTGTTTATATCGACAGCATTGGAACTATTGTATTCAGAAAATGTAAGCTATAAAGTAAAGGAAAAACTTGAAAAAAAAAAATAAACACTTAAACATTCGGTAAATCCGTAAAATTATAATTGCGGTCACGTATTTCTTTGAGGAATTAAAACAAAAGAAACGGACGACGCAAAAACACGTTTTAAGTGGGTGGATTAACAGGAAAAAGTTTAGATTTCGAAGTCGTTTTTGATGTTGGCATAATTAATCTCGAGTCACGTATCGGAAACGCCGGGTCGGGCGATGGCCGAGCGGTCATAAAGCGCTAATTAAAAAAGGAGGCGGCTAAGTAGCGTCCGACCTTGATCTTCTGATTAGTTTACGGACGGACAATGGAGCTCGTTATAATAATTTTACTTAGTCAAATAGTGCGCAAACGCACGGACGGGCCGCCATATCTCAGTAATTAATCGTGTCCGTGATTGATTAAACACATTAAAGCCGGCACGATTCCCATTTGAATATTAAATCTATTAAGTCAGTGACATAATGTTTAATACAATTTTAATCTTGTGCTCTCGGAGTTATTGCGTTCGTGATTTGACATTTTATAAACAATATGGGCGACTCATGAATAATGGATAGGCAATAAAAACTGATGAGCGAATTATTAAAAATACATATAGAATAATATTTATTGCATCTTAAGGTATTCAAAGAATGTTCGTTCGGGTAGTATGATATCTGTTTTGAAATATGTCGGCTGCGTAACGCGGTAGAGTCGGTGTCTGTTTGTTGAAAAAAAAAAACGAAATATCGGTGAGTATTTATCGACATGTTCCAGCTAGCTGTTAAGTGTACATCCCTTTACGGTATACGGCGCGCGTCCACTACGCGACACATCGCAAACAAGAGCTAGTGATGCGTAACGCGAGCCGCGATGTCGATGTTGACGGACCGCGGAGTGCAAACAGAGCCAGTCAAGTTTGTCGAGTTGGCCTAGCTAATGGCCTAAGGTGTCGGAAAGCGCCGTTCGCCGCGCGGAGCTCCGGCAACATCGTCAGTAATTAATGAAATGCAGTTTACATATTCGTACACTTTTCCCTTTTCCTTTGGGCCACACGAACAAATATAGATTTTGAGAGTAAATATAATTTTTAATTTTTCTCCAAAAGGTTGTAAGGCGAATAGAAAGTACATACATTAGAATAGTACTTTGAATATTGAATGTAATCTTCAAAGTTAAAACATAAGGGGAAGGAATCTGTAAAAAGTCAGTTTTTTAGATTAATACGTTGTGTTCATATTTATAGATTTCATTAAATATATTTGAATAGTACAAATAGAAAAAACTTAGTACATATGAGTAGGACTCCCAGAAAGAGGGTTTCACACTATAAATCATCGCATTAGTTTGCGCTGAAATGAAGAAAAAAATTATATACATTTCTTCTTCATGATTATTTTGTTTTTATCGTAACAATTTAAACACTTGAAAATTATCTTTAAATTTTTCCGCAATCTATAAATGAGGCTCTATATTCCAAATTCAGGGTTTAACAGTTTCGGGGATAACGAAGAATGCTCAATTTCCGTACATCTTTTTATTAATATATGTATATAAATTTAGAAATAATAGATTTTAAATTTATAAAAGAAATGTATTTGTATTTCTCATAACGTAAAAACGTTCGTTTGATTGTCATATGATACATACAAGTTCTATTTATTTAAATTTTATATTTAACCTCTAAAATTAACATTAAAATGGAAATTCGTTTATTCACGCTATATGTACGTGATTGGGTTGTCTACCTTTGAATAATTATCTATGAAATTCTAATTTTATCCGTCCAGAAAATAAGTTCGATAGGCAGACAGACATATATGAGTAACTGTTCCGGTTTGTCATTAGGGGTGTGGGACCTTAAAATATTTATACACATAAATATTTATTGACAAGAAAAATAAAATAGATATTCAATATTTGTTTAAATATGAATAATAATAGTTCAATCGTGTGCATGATTTAATTAAAAAGGTTTAAAGTGAATTAAACACTCAAAAAAAAAATTAAGGCCAAATACATACATGTACATACATACCTACACAAATACATACATATATGTATGTGTGTAGGTATGTATGTATATTTTTTTTAAGTGGATTAATAAAAAAATAATATGAACAACATAAGTGTACATACCAAAAGGAAGAGCGTATAAGTAAAACAAGTATGAGCAAACGCCATAACTTTATTTTGAATGCGTCTCGTAAGCCGCGCGGCCGGCGCCGCGGGGGGCGCCGTCGTTCTCACCTCGACGCGAGTGGTAGCTGACCCTTAATAGCTATCGATAAAATATATAAAATATTTTCGATACTCTCACAACTATAAGAACTAATCGATTACAGACCCGCACACCTAGCGCCGAACGGTGGAGATTAATAAGTAAAGCTAGCGCCGATACACGCGGAGAATACAAAAAATATATGTATATACAACACTGATAAATTGTTTAAGTTTTCGTTTCTATTTTTATTGCCTTTAATATCGGCGACGTGTGTTGTGATCCATAACGTCAAATTATTCTTTTCGATACCGATTTTGATAAAACAATATTCTAGAATGTATGAAAATAAGATAAAACACGGCACAAATGGTTCCTATAATCTAAGTTTATTTTTGAATTAAATAAGAAGTGCCATTTATTAATTACATCAATACGATTAATCATTTTTTTTAAAGATATTCGATTATATCGATTACACGTTTTACAACTTATCGATATGACGATATTGTTCCTAGAGAAAACGAAAAAAAAATCAGCTTTAGTTTTGGAAAGTCAGACTTAATGTTAGAATATTGTTGGTCATCAATTTAACGTTCACTTGAAATCTTATTGGATCAAATACTGCATATCTCATTATCAAATGATAGTGCTAAATCGTCAATTTGTTAATCGTTCTAATATCAGTGTCAAATACGACTTCCTCATTGTCACAGCGTGAAATGTTCTTTAAAAACTGAAAAAAAAAATACGTAAAAATTACAAAATATTGTAACTAAACAGCCATTTAAGCTATGAGGTTACAGTATTAAAATGTCGTTTATCTGTAATGTTTGGGAAAACTGTAAAAAGGATCATTTTGTACCGTGAGACGTCTCAGCTATAGCTCCACAATGGGGACGCCGCGGACGGTGGACGCAATTAATGCAACCCATTCGTATGATACAATCTCGGACCGTTTTCCTTCCGTGAGCCCCGAAATTATATTTTTTCAACACTTACATCACTCCTAAATGTGACCGAAAAGATAATCGCTGCACAAACGGACATAAGTAAATACGGCCTGAATTGTCACAAAACGTTGTCACAAACTGGACATCGCTGGGTTATTATAAGTATGAAGGTTGCGTTTACAATTCAATGAGATTTTTTTTTTATCGTCGCTAATCCGTGTTTTTTTATACGTTAAAACACATATTTATCGATCTGCTTGACAATGGTGTGATGTGCGCATTCGAAATTTTTTGTACAATAGTTGTAAAAATGAACGGATAGACCACGAATATAAATACTCATAGACCAAGATTTGCTGCACGGTAAACCTATTTTTTCAATAACACTTTTTACTATTTTTTTTCAAAACAAATGGAAGGAAACTAATCAATTGCTTGAAAATGCCAATAAAATAACTTTTTATAATCATTGTTATATTACGGTTTTTCAGTATTTTTGTTTATTAAAAATAAAACCCAAAATAAAAATTATTGGGAACTTGTCAGTTTATATAACAATGAATAATGGCGTTCCAATAACTTTTAACGTTATTAATTATTCTGCCGGAGTAAAGCTTGACCTAAACCATACAAGAAATAATCCATGTTACGATTAAGTATATCACAATTGATACCTATATAATCATTTTAAAAACGCATATATCTAGACAAAAAAAAAATGTAAAAATGATTCAAAAATATAGAGGACAAAAGTCGATTTATTCTGAAAAATAAAATAAAATGATAAATGAACAGATCGGACAAAATTTTCAAACTCAAGGCATGTCCATAGCATTAGGTCAGTAATCAAAACGTGATTGTCGCGCGTACCCAAAAAACGCGCTTAATTGTGTTGGAAGCGAGTGTTGATGATATTTACTGTAATTACGTCCGCGGCGGAAAATGTTATTAAAATGTGCTTAACGGGCCGCATTAAGGTTGAATCAGACGCTGAGACAAATCATTTTATGGGGCTCGCCGCGCGACGCCGAAAGCGCCCGAGCATTAGGCTAAATGCCGGTAAGGCCCCCGTCACACGCGGTACGTGGAGCAGCGGTCTCGATTCTCGTAAGCGTGCGGTGGCGCAAACAAGGATGTGTTATACAAGCTTCTTTGTATCATATTTTTAAAATACCTACTGTCAATGGGGTGCGATATGTAGAGATGTAATTAGGATTTGCATTTGAATCCAGACTATATGGACGATATTCTGTCGTGCATCTACTTATGAGGTGAATTATAAACGATAATGACAAACGAAACGGAAATTTCTATTATATTTGGTCAATGATAGGAAAGTTTAAATCTATTGGGATTTGTGCTACAAATTTTTGTAGCAACATTAAGGAGACCGCCGCCATATGAATGTTTTAAATGTTCGACAACGTAACCAGATATATGGAAGACGGTCATGTGAACCCAATTCAACGGGATAATGAAATGATACAGATTCATTCTAAATTATACAAATTGTAATACCGGATTTTTTTTTTCGTTATTGCTGACAATCATGGAGACTGTAAAATGTCATACTAATTATAAACGGTGTAGAGAAAATTTTAGGTCTATGCTTGTAGATGTCATGTTCACTGAAATAATATTATAATTACAGATTTGAACAAACATTGTAAAGTGTAAAATACAGAAAAGTATTACCTATATAACGAACCACCCTTGATGTTCAACGACCCTGTTATACTAGCGCTAATAAAAAATTGTGAAAAGAAAGTTGTTCAGTTATTCGATGCTTAGATAGGCATAACATAAGTTAATTTTTTGATGGATTTAGAGAATATAGGTGGTCTCCGCCGCCCATGGACGCTCACAATCCTTTAAGTCACTAATAGGTTGCTGGCCTTTTGGTAAGTAATTATATCTGATAGTGGGAGGTGTGGGTCATAGACACTTTCGAGAAGGAACAGGTTATTTGATGGAGATGGAAGTGAGCTATTGCAACTTTCATTCACCGGACGAAAATGCAACAACAGAAGTTGTTTTATCACGTCTTTATTCTGTGGGGGTGCAGTGCCTTACCGGTTGAGCGCACCCATTGTCGTGCTACTGCCAAACCGACCATCGTTCTACCACATTACCATATTAAAATTACGCGAAATAAACTATAAAAAAAAACTAGCGATAATTCCATTTCAGCCAATGTGCGTTCAGAAAAAAAACCTGGTAGGTTATACTGAAAACTGGTAAATGATAATATTTATTAATGATAATTGTTTATGTGTATCTCCGTAATATCATAATTCTTAATGAGTTTCAAGTCACTTGGAAACTATATAAAGGCATTAGATATATATGTCAAGATGTATCCTTTCATACGTCTTCAGTGGATATTTACACAATAAGCATGCATATGTACTTATTGTTGTAATAGAATAGGTATTAATCACTTCACTACTGAAAGTATATCTTCAGAAAATATTTATATTTTAGATTAGTTTCCGTCCATGGCTTCGCTCGCATGAACATAGAATAATATCCTGCACTGTTTATATCGATCGAATTTGCTATCAAATTTCCATCCCAGTTCCTCTCTAAAACTCTATTGCAGTGCAACTTCTAAATATCAATCCATAGCCATGCGTAGTCATTAAAATCCATTGCCATTTTAAGCGTGATGCAATGAACACTCCCTTAATTTTCATCGTCTATCCCAAGGAAACAACACCGATTTTTGTGATGTTAATCCATAATGACAATTACAATAGTGCCGAATTTCATTCAAATCCATCTAGCACTTTCAATGTGATGCGCAATCAATGTACAAACAGACAAACAAACAGACAAAAATGAAAAAAAGATTCGGCTTTTGTAACATACGATAATATTTTTACCCATTGAGATTTTTAAAATATAATAATTATACACATTTCGACCAGCTGCAGTTTTGTTACAAGTAATATTGATGTAAGGGCTTCAATCGTAAGCCCTTCGTACAGAATTACCTAACAGATAAAAAAATTGATGTATCTTGTCGAATTCGAAAAACCTTAAAATACAAATACGTTTTAAATTCATTACGAAACTAGCTATATGATAAACAGTAACAAATATTAATTGCACAGGAGTGCATGGTCTCGTCGCATATGTTGCTAATTAGCACCCATAAAATATTAAATGAGATCCTTGTAAGTAGATCTATTTAAATAATATACGATATGCAATACCCAAAATATTTCACTACGTATAAGCCATAACGAGAAAATGCGCAATACAACTGGAGTCAGCGACAGCAATAAGAGCTAACAAACTGAAGTAGGAATGTGTCGAAGAACTGTCAACCGCTGGAGTCAGCTATTTCTAGAGCCGATATTTGGTTTCACAGACAACGATTAAACGGAGAACGATCCGACGAGGCAGCTGGCGTCAACTGGACGAATAAAACTAAAAAATTATGTTAATGATGCACCTTAAATCGAATCTATCAATTGTCTTCAATTTCAGTCGTAGATAAAGAAAGGTATTGGATTACATACTATTTTATTGGTAAAGCAATGATTTGATGAAGATAAATTTGAGTGAGATTTATTATAGAATCTAATAAAAAACGTAATTATAGCCCGAATCTAATTTTACAAATAATGACATATCGTACATTATAAGTACGTATGAAATTATTGTTCATTAAAATCTTTTTATTAATTGCTACATGATATTGTCATAAATGCATATCGTGTAACATATTTAGTAATAGTAAATTAGTACGTATCTTCGTTAACAAAATAACATAGATACTATTGACGTATGTAAAAAATGTGGAGTCATTAATTTCTACGTCAGTAAAATTTTCTGTATTGATTGATTCACACTATGTATTAACTAGGTATAAAGTTAGTATAAACAAATTGTCTTTAAATAAATACTTCGCAAAAGTTTTATATGCTAGCGATCATAAATCAGTTCGCACTATCGAATCTTATTTCTACTGATACGCTGTATCATTAAAAAAGATATTTAATTTATAATTATTTGAATCGAATTATAAATAAATGATTCGAAAATAATAAACTAATAATGTAATAATGATATACATCGAAACACAATAAATAAATGTTCCAAGCTTTCTTAAAAATCCGATGAATATCTGCATTAAATACGACATTTAAATTTATTAATTTTTTTAACGTTGATCGTGCTTGCACAAATTCCAACGCCATGAAAAAAAAGCTCTAAATTGCAGCTCATTAAAATAAAACCAGCTCTTCGTCGCCATCAAGGACCGTTTAAGGTGGATTATCTTCGAAAATAATAATTACAGGGCTTTTTTCGAAACGGGTCCGCAGCGCCCTCCGGGTGCTATTGTCTTAGACAGCTTTTATTGCTTGTGGTGACCCTGAACAATGGGCAACCGGCGATGTTGGTGTTACGGATGCACCGACTGTTACAACTTTCGGAAAGTCCTTTTTATATTATTCATCCGGTTTATCAGTTTGATGCAGGTCACTGCAGGAACGTAAAATAAAAATAGTGTTGTTTAAAATTTTTCAAAATATAGGTATTAGATGCATTAAGGCGTAATCACTGCGCGAAATATGGGATTTAATTTTTTTTGTGATTCAAATATCCACAATTAATTATAGGTACTGTTTAGTTTATAGTATTAATAAAAATATTATTGTTATGACAACTCAAAAATTTTGATTCGGTTTTCACTGCTTCAAACAATATCTCCTGAGCCAGGCAGCTGATGTTGTGTTAAGTTTAAATTATTCGACTGTAGTCGCTAGTCTCCCAGAATCTTTTTCTTTTAGATTTAGGGACATGGATTCTTTCAAGCTGTACCTGTGCCGATTGGGAGTTGCGGTCGCTGTAATTGCATTAAAAACAACGATAGCCGCTTTGCCTGATAAAAAAAGTACAAAAGTCTTAAAAAAAAAAAACAAAAAAAAAAACAGGAAAACTGTAACAGTTGTTTTGAAATACGTAATATATATTCAAAGTTTTCATCAAATACTTGTTAACATCATATTATTTTATGTTATGTAGTAACTCTAAACTTTTTATGCAAATGTAAATTAATATTCCATAATTTATATTTCTTTTGGTTTTGTTGATTAGACGAAAAACCAATACCAGCACTGTTTATTTCGTATTTACATTATTAATTTTGTTTCACAAAATTATATGCTTTATATATCCTCAAATATGGGTTTATAGTAACAAAATAATTTCCAAAAAGGCCAATTGTCTAGAGAAAGCAGGAATTTGAAAATGATGGACTGTTTAAGAAACGACCCTACATGACGTAGAGTTAAACCAACATTGGTAGTTCCACAAAAATCTGATAGACATTGTCATGAAAATATAGTAATATACGTAAATATTCAAATTTAAACTCAGTAGTGATCGCCGACTGAGCGCGAAAATGAACTTTAAACGTAAAGCTAGAAAGTCTGTTTACGCTTCATGTGCTAACCGTCCGAGATTTCAGAATTACTAAAGTCGAACTTCAGCATTAATTAGAATGCCCAGACGAAAATGAAACTGTAGGTAATATAAATAATAGGCAAAATCGAATGAGAAAGCTGAAGAGCGATATAGCCTAAGATCACGACGAAATGATAGGTTTTAGAGGAAACAGACAGCTTCCATTAGCAGTTATAGACAGTGACACAAAAGCCTATTGTGTATCAAGGCAGTAAAGTTATGACGAAGATGATCCGCCATCTTACCAAGGACGTCTTGGATATCATCTTGGGTGAAAGAAAGACGACGGTGTGTTCCACAAAATCACATGTGGTAGACTTAAGGAGAAGCATATTTTTAAGGGGCCTAAACGCAAAAAATGTTGGTACTAAACTTATCAAATACGATCAATGTTTGGCCATTATTTCAGTTTCAACTTAACCGTTCACATGATCACACACGTGGACGTATTCATGAACAATAACCACCAAAAACCGATTAATATGCAGTCACGTAAAACCTAACGTACAATGAATACCAAATTCTGCCACAATCGGACACGCAATTTCTAAGACTTCGAGAAAACCTTAAGTCCATAGTCCAGACTGTAGGTACTTACAATGATATTTAACGATACAATTATAATTGGCACGTCACGCGCTGTAATATACATTTTATTGTGTAGATTATACATTCGGTTCATTACCGCTATAAAATTGACGCGATATAATTTCGGGTCATTGATAATAATTAATATATCAGTTTATTAAAAGCAAAATTGCCGTATAATTACTGCTAATTGTAAATCAAGCGATTAAACGGTGGAAATGTTCGGCGTTTTTTATTTTATCATTATCTTAGTTTATGGTTTAATTACTGGTAACCGTTATGGCGCAACTCAACAATACACAGATATACAGCATTGTGTTGAAATAAACGCACCCAAGGCAATATTGATATTAAACGAGTTGTAGACTTTGTAGAATTATCATTTTTTCTTTTTTTCTAGAGCTTTGAATTCTCTTCTACTTTCACACGATACTTTGTTTGCATATCAGGAATATTAAAATATTTCGGACACATAAAAAACGTAAACTGATATGTAACATAAAGTAAGCAATAATGTAAATGATACGTACGTACATAAAATTATGTACGTATTAGTTATTGTATACGTTTGAATATTTCTAAATTTGACTTTGGATAATTGACTATAAGGCTGTATTTGTTGATAGATCTTCTGACTAAAACTTACTTAGGTAGGTATGAAAGACTTAGTACGTATTTGAATTGGTGTTTAATTTTTTAATGCCTTTATTTCGCCACTACGCAGATGCTTATAGAGTTCAGGATTGTCAAAAACTAAAACAAAAAACATATAATTATATCACATTAGCTTATCATTGTCTTACCTGCTACACAACGAGTGCCGCGACTATGATGGAGGCAGTGATGGTGTTTTGGTGATTGGAAGCGTTGCTTTTTGATTGGAAGGTACAGAGTTCGAATTCTGACCAAGGGTGGAATCGACCGAATAATTTTTAGCTTGAGTTAAATGAAGCGACATGTTCCGTGCCTCGAAGAGCACGGTAAGCCATCGGCCGTGGATGCGGTCGTCAGAGCGGCGGGGGGGTCGTTAATAGCTTCCAACCCGAATTACCTTTTTTACCATTCGACTTAAAGACAAAAAACTAAACGCAGTACAGAAGTGGTTACTGTAAATACAGAAAATAAACTCTATTTGATTAGCTATTCGTCTTTTGGTGATATATATATATATATGCCGGTGTACACAGTCAGGCATGATAATTTAAATCTATTCCTATTCTATGAGTTTTTGGCACCGTCTCTATACAACAAATTGAATAAATCCCTGTCAATATATGTTTTAACGAAATATGAGTGTAAACCCAGAGTCAATTAGTTTTTATTGAAGCAAAACTGTAATGAGACTAAAGCTCTTTTAAACATCATAACATGAAATTTAAGAATATTATTTTTTACACTTTAATAATATTTTAGTATTTTTGTCTTCATATCATTCATTTACATATTTTATTGTTTCGTCAAATGACAAGTCGTTTGGAAATTATTGCTTCTGTTTATATTTTTTGATGTGTCCTACTATTGAATGAACTAAGCTCTTAACATGCAGTACGTATGTACTACATACACTTTTTTCTATACATTCATAATAAACATGTGACCGTGATGCTCAAGGGTGGGTGCCTGGAAACCTATAACACAAGTTGAACTTAGTTTGGGTTCCGGTCCCCCACAATAATTCCTATTGTTGCACATTTTTTGTAATTTTGTATTCTAAACAATTGTGAAGGAAAGTTTCACTTTTTCCGTGCGGAGGGACTCCACGCGGAAGAAGTAAAACTTCGTTATATGGAAATTAAAATAGGAAGGGGTAGAAATTACGTTTTTCGTCGCAAGCTACAATTGCGAAACGAAATCAACCGACTCACTTTCTTTCTCTTTTCTACTTTCTATCTCTTTTCTACTATCTATCTTTGTCTATCTTTCTTTCTCTCTCTCTTTTGCGTTGGAATATTGGACGCTACTCGTTGCTAACGCTCGCGCTGGCCTGTAACAGGTATACTACGCGCATGCGTTCGAGTGCCACGCATTCACTCTCGCTCTGTCTCTTTCTATTCCGCCTTCCCAGGAGCGTTGAACGTTTAACGCAACAGTGCTTTCATACCCCCTCCATGGTGGCGTTAAACGTTTAATGCAACCTTGTTGGAAGTCGCATTAGAAGTTTCACTTCAATTATTATTATTATCCCTTAAAAATTCGTCCAAGTAATTGATAAAGCGACCGTTTTTAAACTTTCATTCGTCGTCCGAGCAGCGGGTTCCGACGACGCCACCGCGGAATCCTGCAAAACCATCAACAGGTTAGGCTCGGTGCATACACACCGGCGGGCGCACGGCCGAGCGACCGCAATATACGACCGCATCATGGTTATTTTCGTCCGCGCACAATGGCGGTCGGCCGCGCCACGGGCCATCCCGTATCGGCCGCGGCGCTGCGTGCGTTAAACTTAATTAAAGTGACATTTTCGCGTGCACAATGAAACGGTTCACGCACAACTCCGACGATAGGTGAACGGAAAATCGGTCAAGCGTGCACCGCCGTATTTACGATGGGCCCGTGGATGTGTTCCGATAAATAAACGTTATACGCTACATGTTCGTGTGTTGAAATTAAGCAAAAACGGCTCCAGTACCAAACACAAACGGCAAGACGTGATCTCCAAGTCTATCCGGTTTGTTTTTAATTAATTGATTTTAAAATTAAAACAATAGTGATAAGAACTTTACACGCTGTCTAACGGATATAGATTATAAGATATTGTAGATGGTTTTGAATTTTATTATGTTTTGATAAATTGAATTTACGCTTTTTTTTTTATCCCACTTGGCGGCAACTTTCTTATTTTCGTATAGCATATTATGACAAACACTAAATATATAATAATAAAAAAATTCTAATATAAGAACGCACATTATAAAAAAATTATAATGCACAATAAAGGAAAATCAAATTTAAGTCAGATTTACACAATGAGGATTTAATATAACATTTTTAATATTTACATAAGCCGGATCGGAGCATTAATAGTAATGATTATAGAGTGAGTTTTAAAATTTATAACTTCTTAATTTTTTTAAAGCGGTTTATTTCACCTAGAAAATGTTAATATAATTATACTTTTTTTTTATTGGGAGCAGTTTCAAATCCTTTGACTTGTAAATGTCATAGACAGGAAGATGAGGGACGGTTATTTATATGCATGCAAACACACACATAGTTATATGGAGCTTTTTAAACAGTTCATAACGTGCGCATTTAAATTATACTTTACACAGTACATAAAATTAAGTAATTATGTCTTCTAAAAATGCACTTGTTAAATGTTATAATAATAATCTGAAATTCTTTCTGAAAATGTCATGTTGGCAGCAAATACGAGATATATAAAAAAAAAAAACGTTGTTTCTTATGTTTATATGTCCGTGTGTAAATGCGATTTATGCAAATAAATATAACAACCAACGCTGGAGTTTAAAAACAAGCCGTCTGTTTTGACCTTTTAGTTACGGAACTCTAAAAGCACAAGAGGCACACAGGTCGAAAAGGATAAGCATTTCGGTTGTAATCGACGCAAATAAATGTAGTCATTTCATCGGGTGGTTGCACAAAAGGATATCAATACAGTAGGAACTTTCATAGGCATCACCGAGTATGTGTTTATCTACGGACTTGTGTAAGTCGCTTGGCATAGCGTATAACTAAGACATGAATGCTGTGAACATGCATGCAAAGTAAAAGTAGTTCAGCAGAAGCGCCGCGTGGACGAAGTTCTTTAGTCATTCCTAAAAAAAAAATGTTAACTATTTTATTAAAACATAGGAATGTTTGATTTTTTTACATTTCTGACATACATTCATAACATAAATATATACAAAATACTAACACTCGCTAAAAGATATGAAGACACCAAACTAATAATATATAAGAGAAACGCTAAGTTGCGTACATTGATGTAAGCACAAAATAATAAAAAGGTTCAATTATAAACGACGTATAATCGAAATGCAATAGGTGATACGTTACTATATTATAAAATTGAAGAATTCCTGTTTCAAATGAAGTTATTTTAAGTTATACAGATGATAATAGTAATAATAAAATAAAATTATATTTGTAATATATTTCAAACTAAAAGAAACGCGGTTTTTTATTAAGTTTGAGGAGTTCAAAAGTGATGTCAAATCTCCATATTGTGCCCTCTCTCATGCTTCTCGTGATTTTTATAATGAAAGTGTGGCCAAACAGGTCTTCTTGGAACACAGCGTCCGATTCGGCAGATCCACCTTTGAGAGGGAAGTCAATTGAATAACAGAGTGGGCACAGAACAGCGCTCTAGAAACTAATACGCGGTATCTTTAAACCCCACCAACATAGCTAAGAGCTTCACGATAAAATTCTTTAAGCTCTTGGCTGTGTATCGACAGTACGTGTTGCTAGTGATTATAAACTGGCGAAAGACGTGTTTTCTTAATATTGTCTCATTATGAAACTCAAAGTTTTTCTCAATATGCAAAGAACTAATATTAAGCTTTTGAGTGGTGACCGCAAATGGGACAATCTCTCACCGAATGGATGGATCACCTGTTAAAGATCCTGAGCTTAATGTTCGTTGCAGATGAACTAGGATCGTCCGTCATGAAAGACGAAGGAGATGGCCCGTGTCCAGTGCTGGACATCTAAATGCTTAGGCGACATTCTACACCCACCATATCATTTCAAATAGGATACGACTATTATATATCTCAAAAAAATTATAATAAATATATAATCGATTTTTTTTCCCAACCTCATACATATTATGACTCCTTTGGAAAACCCAGAGGTATTTAATAGATGGTCACGTTGTAGGCATGCAGTCAAGGAGTTGTTTTATTTGTGTGGGTATATATTACAGATTAATCTTAAGAGGGCAATTCACCGTTTAATCTTTATAGAAATTGTATTAATGTTTCCGCCGACGTAAAGCTCTAGCGACATTCGAGGTTTGTTAAAAATAAGTTTTATGTGTTACCTAACTAAGATTGTATGTTTCCCATTATCAAGTATTTTTCATGAAGGAACTAATATGGCCACTTGAAGTCTGACTTTTCAGCACAATTTTCGCAGTCCAACACCCTTAGATACTTCAAAAAAAAAAATGTGTTAATTAAAATGTAAAAATTAAAAGTTACGATTTTAGCTTATGATTTGTTAAGAAAAAATGAGACAACAGTCATGTAAATCGGTTATAATATAGGAAATGGGAAATGTTACAGTCCGAATTTGCCCACAAATTGTAGGCGAATTGTTGGATGAACTGCAGTTCTCTTTGCACGGGTTCTAATTGCTTCCTTCTGAAGTTGAGATAGAAAATATATCCTGAAATGTCGATTCTCTTCGGAACCAGCCATTTACTTTTCCCTTAAGGGATCGGTTTATTCTAGTTTCTAAAATAAATATATGTACTAAAATGAAGGATATCAAAAAATCACAGATCAATTTCAATATTATTACGATAAATATATTAGGTAAAATATTTTTAAAGAAAATTATCTCTTTTACGAATCAGCATTGATGGCCTGAATGAAAATGTATTGACTTTCATTTGAATGTACTAACTTATTTGTTAAATTTCTTTATAATCGGATTTTAATTTAATTTTTTTCTGTCCTGATATGAAGAATTAGTTGGATCGATGGTCGATTAGTCAAGCAGCAGACTGACCGCCTTCGCCCTGATCTACGTTTGTGGTCACAACGGCCTTTAGTTTTCAAACAGAGCTCGAGGATTCAAAATGAACCAATAAACATATAATTAAAAATTAAATAAATAATATGTCGAATGGCGTTTCATTTCATAGAGATTCGAATTTTTTTTCATTTCACTTTTTCTTCCTGTACGCTTGGTATACGGATAAATTAAAAATCTACAAACGACAGCTCAACCATTGGATTACGCTATGATTCTATTGTTCGGCCTTTCCTCAACGCCAAAATCTGATGAGCAGTTAAACGATTTCAGGGATGATATGGATACATATTCGTCTACCTACTTATTGACATAAAATCGATATACGAGCATCTTATGACTTTGCCATAGTCGGATAAAATTTTATATTTCATTAAATACTTTTGACGTACCTACACTTATAAAATATAAGAGCACTTAGAGGATATATATGTTGCCTACGTCTATGTACAGAAAACTCTTTATTCCTTATTACATCATGAACTTTATTTAAAATATTTCAGAAGAAATCCTAGCTTGGTCTATGTTAGTCAAAAACCAAAAGGAATTCAAAGATTCTTCATATTACACTGTTAGAACAAACAGCATTGTTTTTTGGGAGGAACAGACGGCCAAACACATGTACATATGCATATAGTCCGCAATAAATATGGCTTTAACTTTGTTGTAGTCGCGAATAAACATAAATCATATTGTACTTACCATTCAATTGGTCATAAGTTACGATGTTCCTTAACTCATCGAAACATTAATTGCGATATAACAACATTTAAATTGAGGTAATCAGAAACATTGTTGTAAAAAACTCCGTACTGGTCGATTACGCGATTACAAAAGTATTTTACTTTTTCTATATAATGGTAATAGTAGCAACAGAAGTAGAAATAATATAGTAACTAACAAAATATGTTGCAATTATGAATGTTAAATATTAATGTATAAAAGAACAATAACTATGGTTTAATAGCCTACAATAATTCCTGTTATTGACTGCGCGAGGTTTTAATCACTATATTAGTATTATATTTAAAAATAAATAACAAAATTCATGTCTAATTATAGGAAAAAATAAAAGAACTGTAGAGAAAATTTTCTAAATCATACAGTAAAATGCAATATGGTAACTAAATTAACAAATAAAACATTTACCAATAACAATAAAAAAAAATACAAAATTAAAAATAAATAATATCATTTTATAAAAATAACGAATTGAACTAAAAGTAACTCCCTAAAGTAATTTTAATACAGCTTACATTTATACACATCTGATATTTATAAAAAATTGACTGCATTTAATCGATTTCATGCTATTTAGTTACACCATAGGCTTGCATCATAAGTACTGACAAAAATTACAAGTTTTATTTTGTGAATATGTATGTGTACGTCAAAACCGACAGCTGAGTGGGGCGTACCAAGAACTTTGCGTATCGAGTGTTATATGAATATCTACCGATTACGAAGTACTGATCGCATTTCAGTACCTCATAACAAAATATTTGGTTATATTCTCGTTTTTTTTTTAAGCAGGCGATATCGACTTAGTGCATTGGTTACCTTAGATAAATATTTCTAGTATGCATGATATCAATGTTGTATAAGGTGGTAATTTTTAATAGAAGGAGAAACTTAGAAAACAGGAGAATATCATTCATGTTATTTGGATGTCAAAATTTTATTTGTGAATTTTAAAAGAATTATCAAATATATATTGAAAATATCATAAATTGATTACAAAAAATTATAATAAAAAAAGTCTCAATTTTTACCCTGTTTCAAATTATTATTCGTTTATTATCAAAAGAACCATTAAGTTACTACTTAAATAAATATGTTTTGTCACTAATCATGGTTTGTCAGTAAAAACATGAAATATACATTTATTTCATACGTATTATAAATTGTTTTTTTTTTTATATTGAATTAGGGCCTGTCTAAATAATCTACCGTTTCTTAGAATATTCATATGTAAGAATTTACAAAACATTGGGTAATAAATAGTGTTAATTTAGAACATTTCCGATAAAATGCTAGTGTTGTGTTTAATCTTTATATTAAATTCACCTTTTTTATGGTGGCTGGAGAATTGAACATGATGTGTGACATCACCTTTGCCGTGAAAACTCTAATATTTCCATAAATTCAACACGATAATTAATTGTAATTACATTCACGGTATACTAGATCATCATAATACACAAACACCGATCTTAGCTTTGTAACATTTTTAGCAGAATTGAATTAATTTACTGTTTTATAGATAAATAACAAGTGATATATATGATAATTAATTAAGAACTAACTATTTTAATTTCAATTTACAACCTCTTGTATCGCAATAATTAAATAGGACAAATTAAACACCTACTATAAAACAACTGATTCGTGGATTTAATTAATAACGGATAAGTAATTATGGAAATTTTAAAATGTATTAAGCGTTCACCAATAACGTTAATTAATACTGTAGATAATTACATTATATATTAACTCGATAAAATGTATGTTTACTGTCAGCTTATTACCGATTTTGGTAAGTTTTAATTGTTGTAAAATTTTAGCGAGTCGTATAAAGTAGTGGAAATTTAGCCTACGCAGAAATTTATCCCATTTATAAATTCTTTTATGGATTGTTTAGTTCTAAGGTACTCGGGTTCTCTTGGTGGCGACGCAAGGTACGGCCGGAGTATAGTGCCCATGCTGTTTTAAATTGCATTTCATTGCTTTTGTACGTTCAAAAATAATGCTTCATATGACTATAACGAAAATTCGTCCGTCGTTTTCACATATTTTTTTGCATTGCTATAACGACCACCCCTCGGCCCCCACCAAATTGGATCCTAAGTATAAAGAAAATGTACTTATATCCGTACCAAATTTACTTTTTATGAAACAGAGTTCACTCGAAAAACGGGTCTGTTTTCTTCGCCGTAGGCAATGACCGTTTATCGATTTTGTATCGATTATTTAATAGCAAACACAGTAGATAACGATTTGGGAGTTATCGTTAATTATTGCTCGATAACAGGGTTTATTACAACATTCGAGTGCCTCTACAGATAACTGCTATGACATTGTTCGGCCGCGATAGATGAGTATCTTTGTGGTTGTTCGGTCGTTTTACAGTAATTAAGGCGTTTTATGCCGATAAAGGATCGCGAATTGCAATTAGGAATTGCGAAGGAACCGGATGCTATTATATCCTACGAAAATATTAAAAAAAAAAACATAATTAGAAAAAGTATTTTTTCAATAATTCATGTTCTAATAAATTGGATTTTTTTAGTTAAGATGTTGATTAATTATCGGAAGGTAAATTTAATCTCGTGTGAAACGGGTCATACTTTTTTTATTTACGAAAAAAAAACTATGTGTGACACAAAATTTGTAAAATTTGATTGATACGTTTTATCCTTCGAACGATCCTTGACTTGTGAAAGTGGTGATCGGCATACAAATGCGTCCACCTCTATACATAGACTGCAAACCGGAAAATGTTCACTTTCATCGGCAGTATCTAAAAAAATGTTAAAGGGTTTTTTAATTAAGCCACTTTATTTGTTATTAAGGAGTTAACTGGGTCACGGATTGCTTTAAAGTTACATAACACCACTTGTCGGAAATCACGAAAGGACATCACACAACAAAAATGATGTGATCTGTCAATTTGAAATAGTAAGTGAATCTAATGAACTTTTATCTTCTTAAAATCCTCAAAGTTCACGATCGTGATGGCCTCGTAATATGAGAAGGTACATAGCCTTTGTTCGTAGTTCGATCACGAGATATAACAGCTATTTGGGCTGTTTAAAAATTCATTTATTGCCTAAAGACTAATGTTTTAAAAGAAATAATTTGCATTGCAGTAACAGTTGTAATTCTATTGTTTTAAGAAAAAAATAAATAAAATACAGCGTGACAACGACATTGGAAGACTAGTCGACTCCTATCGTAAATTTCTTGCAGCTTTTTAAGAAAGGTTTTTTATTTTACTCAGTAAGAAAGGTGTGTAATTATTTATTATATCACATTTTGATTTGTTAGCTACACAAGAATAGAAAAAAATAATCAAAATTTATTAATTTGCGCTGTTGATTTTATTGTGACGATTTAGGGCTCCACGAAGAATTTATTTCATAAAATGTAGAAATAAAGACGTCGAGAATGCTGTGATGCGACGCGAACATACACACTGTTGGTTGTCGCTTATAATGGTTATTGGTTAACTGTAAAACCCTAAACAACATTTTATTTGCTACTTTAAAAAAGTCTTTTCATCGAGAGGTTGTTGTATTTTCTTATTGATGTATACATATTGCCATATCTAGAAACGACATTTAATGTAGCATTACAGTCAAATGCAAACGCCCACAGCGCGCTACGGAGCCGCGCGGGCGGACGGAGGGCGGCGGGCGGCGCGCCGGGCGCTCACCCCGGGCGTTTCTTCAGTAACGCAAACAATCATTATTATCGCAAGACGACCACTAACCGGCCCACCGGACGTCGGCCTTGGCCAGAGCCAGCCGACGCGTCCGCGCCCGAACTTACGCCGATTATTCAATAAAATAAAAGCGTCCGTCCGTTTACTTTTCGCGCGCTTTCGCGCCGTCTCGCCGGAAAATTTATGGCGCATTAGTCGCTGTATCCGCGCTCGATCGATTTATAATTTTTAACGTATCGACGCCCGATGCGAATAAAAATCTATAGAAATTCCAACTATTTTCGAAAACAATGAAAAATCGAGGCTGTGAGACTGGCAGAATGAACGAATTGTAGTGATTATCGGATTAAGAAAAGTATCGAAAGACACTCTTTAGAGCTGCAAACAACATCGGTGAGTTATTTGCCGTGACTGCTCGCGTCGTGCGGGTAACGGTCACTCATATTACCCAATATCATCCTAGTCGGGAATCGAACGCGTGTCGGCCGGCCACGACGCGAGTACCCGTCCGGCGAGGCGGTAAGACGGCCCATTCTCCACGCACGTGCACCACCAAATCGGAACTATTGTCGCTCACACGAAAAGAAATGTCGGGCACGAGCCCGTTAAAAATGTACCTCGAAATTTGATATGGCCCATATCTATTAATATTAGCTCTCCCGATGGCATTGTGAGTCCTGCGCGCGCGGCTCGCACAAAATGGTTCAAATGCAAATCGTGACAACGCCATGAATGTAATGGCGCCGGTCGTGGCGGGCCGCGCACCAGTCGCGCCACAGCCGCCGCCGCGCTACAAATTATCATAACCATATAAGCCGGTACCAAATTGACGAAATTCTCATAGACGCCGGGCTGCGCGGACGCGCCGCGGTCGTGCCCACCGACAGCGGAAAAGTGTGACGGTCATTTGTCAATGTTCTGTCGGCGGCGAAGTGCGTTACCGTGGGCTTTCATCCGAGTACATGACACATTGTTGATTTTTACCCGACAATGCTCAAGAACGAATAGCAACGGCGTATAATTCAATTGTCGTTTGTTATATCACGTGTGTAGCGTGTGCAAATTGATTAGCATTTACCGGGGTAAATGTTTTATATTTCAAGCATTTCAGAAAACAAAAAAAATCTCATTTGTAAAAAACCTTTTAAAGTGAGTCCTTATAATTTTGTAGAAAAATTGAGTGTAATAGATTAATAATAGTACAGTTTATAATAAGAAATTATAACACGGTTATAAATAACATTAAAAATTGAGGAAGTCTTATTGATTATTACGATTTAACCTAGTGGTAGGTACGTCTTAGGATAATAAGACTACAATGCTGTGTTAGTTGAGTGTCGCTTTCGCGTGGCCGCTGAATAAAATTATCCAATAAACAAATGATGTCTTAATGATTTTCACTATTATTACATCTAATATCATTCATCAAAATTTATTTCATAAGTAATTCCAACCCAATAGATTGGATCTTATCTAACATTAAGTCTCAATTCATTCATTTAAGGTACGATGACACTAAAAATGTTTGAATCAAATTATACTATTTTTTTCAATTTCAACAAATATTGCATTCTTTTAAGCTGTATTCCATATTTGTTGATGATACATGTAGATTTTGAAAATAGATTATATATATTTGATAACGAAACTGAAAGAGAAATTAAAATCAGGAAAAAACTTTGAAATGTAAACTATCAATGATATTTTGCCAACTATTTTCGGTAAAATGAAAAAAAAAATGTTTTTATAGGATTTTATAAAATGCTGCTGATATTGTACTTTGTCATTTTTGTAGTACCTTCTGCGTGTGGAGACACGCACTTCCGGAGGGAAGATTAATATGTTTGTGCTTTGATTATCTTTAGAGTAATTAAAAAAATTAATACAATTTACTGTTTTTTAAACAAAAGACCTACATCATGATATATAAAATGCTATAGAAACCGTCAATGACATTATAATATTTAATTATTTTTAAATTAGAGATTTATTACGTACAAATTTCTCAAGTATGACTCAAGTAATTAACAAATTTATGAAATAAAAAGCGAAATATTTGATTTTCTCGGTTGGTCAATAGCGTATGTTTCATTTGATACAAAAATCAAACTGTAACCCTTGATATTTTCAATGTTCGACTTATTCATTTCTTTATCTTTACTATTATTATTGTATAATCTTCAAGGCGTCTGTCAGTGATCGTACAACTTTTGAACGACTTCACTGATTGGGGTATAACACAACACACTTATTTCGTTTTGTAGAGACGACTGTACATAGTTACTCAAAAATCCGATAGATGACGCTGTAGTCGAATTAAAAAAAATCTATACTCATTTATTAAAATGCCTCGTATTCATAATGTGTGTTGCTATTCGGCTGAAAGAGAAAATCACAATGTATGGACCCGATAAGTGGAGTTGTGGTCATCATTCATTAAAAAAATTATATCGGTAAATCAATAAAAAATAAATTAAGACTTTTGGCAATATTTGCGCAAAATGTGCAAAAAAACAATAAAAAAACCTACACGTCATCCTTTGAAAAGGGTAAAACAACGATTTCTTTGCCAGTTAATCTTACTAGTAATATTATAAACGCGAAAGTATTGTGAGGATGTGTGTATGGATGTTTGTTACGCTTTCACGCAAAAACTGCTGGACTGATTTTAATAAAGCTTCACAGTATCATAGTTTATTCATTAAAATTAAACAAAGCCTATAATTTATAAAGATACTAGCTTCTGCTTGCGGCTTTGCTTGCGTGAATATAGATTAAATTCCTTACTTATAATAACTGTATATTCGTAACAGCAAAATGTAAGGGAACGCTAAGTCCAAAATCGGTTCGAGATGGAAATTACAAGGACGGAAATTGGGATTAAAAGCGTGTACGAGATATCTTCGTAAAAAAAATGCAGCAGTATGTGTGTATTCGATGTAAGATTATGGATTCCTTTGGGATGAATTCATCGGAATTCAATGAAAGGTACATCGGTATTTATGCAGAGACCGGAATCGAAAACAAGAAATTACGTTGACAGCGTGATTGGTCGATATGGAAAAATAAAAAGATGTATTCTATGTCCACGCGGGCAGAGCTGCAAGCGAAAGCATTTATTATCTTCAATAAACAATGAAAAAATGAGATGGAAGACTATCTCTATAACCATCAAAAGTGCATTCAACGATATCAAACGAAAGGTCATCATATTATTATCTACAAACCAAATATTAAATCAAATTAACAAAATCCTGGCTGCTTTTACGCAACATAAAACTGTATGATATTTAAAGCGTTAACATCGAATTAGGCGATATGGCTTAGTGGGTAAGAACTCTGAACCAGAAAGTTTGGGGTTTGAATACTGACTTCAAACGAATTGTTAAATGAGTTTCTAACTTTAGTGAAATCAAAGCACATGTTCAGTGACTCGGGGAGCATGTTAAGCCGTTGGTCTCGTCGTTGATATAGCATTGGCGACAGCAGTCGTCGGTAGCACCAACCTTTATTGGATCAGCGTGAAGGGCTTAAGGTTGCTCATCTGAAATAAGAAATATGGGAGGGTATGTCCCACCGGTGGGATGATTAAAATTGACATAACAGTAATAACAAAATAAAGAAATGATTATCTTAAATTAAAAAGAAGCCGTCCTGGAGTTGTTTCTCATGAACGCTAACTTTAAAATACTTATACATATGTATGTATAAGTATTTTATATTATAAATTTTATCAGTCATCGAACCAGATACGAAATAAACCAGTGTAATAAGTGAGAACATATATGTATATGTTCTCACTTATTCTATTTCTTTAACTGATAATTTTTAACTTGCTTATAATTCACTTTACTTCCAAATTCGACTTGAACTTCTAATATTTAGGTATAGATGTAACTTGTGTTATTTGATTAATTCGACAAAGCTACAATCATCGCTTCTAGGGTTCTGTAGTCAATACAAAAGGAAAAACGCACACATCTATTTTCATCATATCTCTCAATCTGTTCATACGACCATACAATACAGCTACATAACTTTGCTTTTTCTTCATTGATTTTGATGAAATTGTAAAGGAAGGTGTTCCATGTGAACAACCATACAAATTTGCAATAATATCACGAAGAAACGACTAAGATAGCCTTTCATACATAAAAGTAAGAGACAAAAATCTTCTATCGCGTACTTTATGAGGTGTATTAGATTTTCAAAAATACTTACATTACAAAAGTGATTTATTCCAAGTGCATTTTTTGAGGTTTAGTAGATTCATAAGTCGTTAGTTTCGTGTCCTCTCCGACTTTTCGACTGTGTACCAGCAAAAATTTGATAAAACCACATCAACAAAGTTTTATAAATTTCTAATGACAAATTTATTATATATTCACAGTTTTCACTTTTTTAACTATTGTTAAAACTTGATGCAATTTCTAATTTTGCTTCGTTTCGTTCATTGGTATACATATAGAGCTCCGAGTTTTGCTCTATTTTACAGAGTTTGGCTGTTTTTTATTTACAATGCCAATGAAAGGATAATAATAATTTTTCAACAAATAAAATAACACTCTTTAGCTAAATTTATCAAATGACAATCAATTTGAAGTTTGAATCGAAATGGATAGTGGATTAATTAATTCATCAATATCATTAGAAAAAATTTTTAGACCTAAAATGTACTGGAATTATTCTATAATAACTATAGTCATAAAGGCGTTTCGAAAGTATCAGTTAGTCAACGTTTGCAAATCGATTCGCTCCGACGTGTGCGCCGGCGCAGCGCCGCACTAGTGCGTCGCGTCGCCATGTTGACACGGGCCCGATATGGAGCGGAACCTCATGTTATGTACGCGAATGCACTAGCAATTGTCACCAGCTAATGAACCATTCGCCGGGGCCCATCATAACGGTGACGGTTATTTGGCGCGTTACAACCGCCTAACACAGATAGGTGCACTTGTATGACGAATTATTTTGGTCGTTGCTTATTCGTCGTGATGTGAATTCCTATTGGACTATCATGGATGCTAATGTTATGGGAACAACACTTTTCTGATAAAATATGGCAAACTCTGTTGTATTAGAACTTTTAAAATACATAAAAACCCGTTTACATAATAATAGCAAAATGTGTCCTTTAACGCATGCGTGATAAAATTTTATTTTTAACTTAAAAGTATGAATAAACATGAAAATCTTAAAAAAGAAATAATTGAGTAGATACATAAATAAGTGTCCACTTTAGACATAACCGATTTCATAAAAGTCATTTTAATTACTTCTTACAGCTTAAGATAAATACGTCGTTTCTTTTCGGTTGCATTTTGTGATTTTAGGGAGAAAATAAATTGCACAGCGGAAATAAAAATATTAAGTCCCATAATCTAAACCTACACTTCTTTTAAGATCTACCGTAAAAACAAGGGCGGATCTAGACGTGATATAGGCCAAACTTAAGTTATACTACATTTTGTAGGTCCCGTAGCGAAATGAAATAAGGACGCTAATATATTTCTAGCCGAAAACAGGTTGCGGGTACAAAGCCCGAGTCGATCCGCGTTCGACGCGCCCTAGAACGGTTTTGATTGATGAAACCTTTAGAAGACAAATCTAAAAAATAATAAATTAATTGACTAATATTACAGTCGGAGGCTAAGAAGTGTATTTAGTTGAAAATATGACAATATACGCTATGAAAACAAATCTATTAGCTCCATTACGAACTAATAATATTCAACTATTAATTTATTTTGTAATATTTAATGGTAGACATCATATTCGCGTTCGACCCGAAATCTATAACGGAGCATGTTAGCATTCAAATAGTATCAGGAGAAGAGCCTATGTCAGAAATCTGAACGCTGCAGCGAGGGTTAATGTGATGCGTGATGAATGTATCTGGGTGGAGCGCCGTCGCCCTCCGTTGACAGGTCGCTGACTCTAGTTTTTTTTCCTCATTCTTATTCAATTTACATAAGAAAACGGTTTTGATAATTATTTATAACTTAAGGTAGAATGGGTGAAACGAAGGAGACGATAGGAAATATAATAACGTCGATTGTTTGTGTCCTTCCTGCCTCACTATAAAAAAAAAAATTGTAAAACAAATCGTCACTTACATGGACGGACTGATTGAATGAGTAATAAAAAAAAATGGAAATTTAGTAAGCGAATAATATTCATTTTATTTGTCATCAATCATTAAATATGTCGATCTGGTAAAATAATTTTTTTCTCAGTTGATAATGAAATCGGGTACTACTTTGTTACGGGGTTGCGTGTAACAAATGTAGTGTTGAACTGGGTTATATTTGTGATCGTGGTTCTTGAAATGTTTACACTGTCGCATAACAAACGATCGATAAATTTTATATCATATCATATAGTGCAATATCAGAATAATATAGAACAATATTTAAATAAATATGCGAAAAATGTAGAAAGATTTTTATGAAGATTTATTTAACATAACGTATATATATAAATGTTATATCTGTTATAACCCGTTATCTTTAGTAGATTTGTTCATCTCAAGAAGCTGTCATGACGGCCCTTATCATAGTGTTAGTGATGAATTACCTGAACTGGCGCTATTTTAGATAACGCGCGGTTCTGCTGCTTGCCAACGGAGGGCGCTCGCATGTTAGACGACAGGACAAGATTTTCGATATTTACACATTCCAATTTTAAAACCTCAATTATATCATAAAAGCATTTTAAATATTAAAAGTATTTTTGTAAATGCAAGAGGAATAAGCTATTTTGTTTAAGTAAAATTATAAATATTGACATACCTCTGATTTCAGTTTTCTTCATTAAGGTAATAATTACGTAAAATACTATTCTGTACTAAAAATACGTCATTTTATGCACCGAGCAATAATGGAGAATATTTTTTTTTAAAACATTCGGTTTTTCTTCGGAAAATATGAAATTAATTCTTGGATTTATGTTTATTAAACTTTAAATATGAAATAATTACTCATTTACTTTGTTGCGTTTAGATAACCACATACAAATAGTAGTACAGCATTTTTTTAATACATTCGAAATTATGAAAGCAGATCATTTTTATCTAAGTAGGTATGTCGGTTGTTGGCGTGATATCTTCGTTTACTCCAAATAGGTAGGTACATCGATTGCGACATGAACATAAATAATGATGTAACAATATGTGATCTTATAAAGAAATACTTTGTGAAGTATGATTTGAACCCAAATTTTCAAGTTCGATATAATTGTAAACATTTATTTTCCGAGTATTATAAACTAGACACAATTTATTTTCATCCATTTATATATGTATATGTGCTTTGTTGGAATGTCGATTACACAGAATAATATATAAAAATATATACTATCAACTGAACAATATCTATGTAGTAACTGATTTACCATACAACCAAGATACACTTTTTTTTCCAAATAGTGTATAAACCGTAATTTTTTTTACTAGCGTTGAACTATGATAGGCAGGAAGTACGTTACTCTCGTAGAATGAAAAAAAAAAAATACTTTTCTTTTTGTGAAATAACAGTCGTAAAATACGTTTAGTATATTTCAAGAATTAAAATCTGGTTTTAAGAAATATCAAAATGGAATTAGTGATTTATTTCAAACACGAAATGTAATAAAATTTAGAATTTTTTTTTATATTTTAGTGACATGGTGGAGATTAATGTCATATATAAATTGGCGATCTTAAAATAATTACTCAATGCACTCGATATTTTTTGTCATATGTAGGTGCTTGTCTTAAATATTATACATTTATTGTTGTTATACTTATGGATAGTTGTTACTTGATGAATTTTGAAATTTAATTTTACTCTCTTTCGCTTGATGCAACTTTTCGAAATTCCAGTTGGAACCTCTATGGAATCCCTTCTCTTGCCTATCTGTCGCAGCCCTTTTATTAGGAACAGCAAAATTTTGGATGTTAGCAAAGCTATTGTTGAAGAATGCAAAGTGAACACATGGTGCGAGTTTCTTAATAAATAAAGAAACGAAGCCAAGGTACGGGGTCAGACGAATTTGTAAAGAAGCATCATCTAAATGGAATTCTGGATAAAGCAGAATGAAGTTAGGGTTTCAGACCGAAAATGTGGTTTTAGTGCGGCTGTGCTAAAATAAAATATGCATAATAAATTATTTTACAACAAAATGCCAAAAATATTTAGATCTCCATTGCAAGTTCGAAAGTGCGATTCTAATAAATAATTCTGAGAGAAAAATAGTAGCATTAACTTTATTGTTGAGATTTTTTATTAAAATGCAAACAATATACCCTTTGTCATTGATTTCTTTTTCACTGGTTTAAAAAAAAGAAGTGTTTTAACGGTATAAAAAATATCGCATGGCATAAAAAATATCTGTAAAAATTATGCCTGTGTATACTATTATACTGGCTTTTCCCGCAAAACGTGTGTCGACCTAAAAGAAATCCCTTCATCGTTTAATTTGGTGCTTTACTAATTCCAGTCCCGAATGGCGCAGGCAGAAACCGATGTTACAGGCATGGATTCGTGCATCAAGTAATAGGTTAATAAATACTAAAAATAAAACTATATTCCATTTAATTTTTTTAAAATGATTTAGTTTACTTTCTTTTATTTTGCCTCATCAGAGTTAAAAAAATAATATATATATACCTAATTTGCTTATAGAAAATATTAGCTTATATCCTTTCCCAGGGTTCAGACTCCCTCCATTACAGTTTTCATCAAAATCGGAATCAGTAAAGTTAGCCGTGTAAATATAACAGATAGAATTTTTGTGCGAGATATATCATCTCAGTTTGGAACATTTTAAGCGAAAAGTACGAAGAGGATCTACCGTGTACAATCAAAAAGGAAAAAGAAACCAGAATTAAGGTGAATCAAATTTATAACGAAGATTTAACTGGGAGAGAGGTTGCTTTTAAGTACAGAGTTTAAAAATCATCAATGTACTTGTAGCGAGTAATAAAGTTAGGAGGACTCTGATGCACCAGTATCAGGGAATGATCCTGAAAGTTCATCCGCTAATTGACCTATTGTATAATCATTAGGAACAAGATCTATAAAACGATTAAGTGACATCCTATGTTAAGTACTAGATATTACTGGCTAGATTTAAAGAATACTTGGACCCGTTCAATAATGAATTTGAGTGCCAGTCGAAATTTAAATGTTTTTTAAAAAAATCAAACGGATGATCCATTGCACTCATTGATTTGAAATCGATCATTTGTTTTATCGAAGTGATTTATTATTACAGAAGCGAAGTGTATTGAAACGAGTCAATACATCGTTATTTGAGTTGTAGCCTTGTTCAAGGCAACGAAAGAGACGAATGACAACATTTGATAAGATATAGAACATTTTACATTTACGTATGATGGTTTAGTAATTACATGGGCATACAACGACAAAACTCTCAACCGACGATTATGTAAATATAGAAACATATCATCTCTAGTTTTTGGTTAAGGCACTCCTATGTCGTTCCTTTTCCGAGGGAGATGGTTAGATATTCGCGAAATATCTAACGACTGGTTTTCATTTACATGTAATCCGATTAAATGTGAAAGTAATGAAGTTCTGCGTCGGTATGGCCAACCATTGCATCATCGGGGTGACTTACATAATTGCGGGTCTAGAGGTGAACTCTAAATTTACGAGTCCTGATGGCGATCGTGACGAGCGTGGGCTCATGTCGCTTAACTTAAAACATTAACATATGCAAACCGAATCAAATCTCTCAGGCCGCGGTGGCGCCATTGTTCGCTACGCCTACATCATATATCAATTATCGGGCGATAATAAATTAAATGCCCCGCGCGATCGGAGATATCGATCTGCGGTCGCGTTGATTATTGAAACGATCTCGAGTCAGAAATATAGATCGCGCGATACCGCGACAGCGAGGGCCCGGCGCCGAAGATGGCCGCCGCGTGCGCGGGCGCGCCGCCGGCCGTGCCATCGGGCGAGATTTCTTTTATTGGAATGCGAAAGAAAAATGTAACAGCGATCACTAAAAGATGCATCACTAAGTCCAAATATCTTGTATGTTCCATTAATTTATATCAAATAAAACTGATAAGAAAATGATGTTCGGTTCGAGTCTTAATTTCATCCGCAGTTCAATAGATTATTTACAACAAAAAGGAAATGTCGTTACAACAAACGGCTATCTAAAATGGTTTATCGGCGCATTCTTCGCGATTTGCGCTCAAAAAGTGAATTGATAGAAAAAAAAAAATAAAAATAAATTTTCGTTTTAAAGTTTATTCCGAGGTGTCAAGAACCCAGTGCCGATAATTTATGAGTGACAATGCTCGAACACAAAAAGAACTAGATTCGGTCCGCTCGGACACACTTCATTGCGAATTTTGGAGCGGAAACGAATTCTATCTGAGTAAAGATCGTGGCTTTGCAAATCTGTCGAATAAATTTTTTGCTCCATTATAAAATATAGGATATTAAATGAGCTTGAAATAATAAATACTATAAATCTTATTTCACACCGCCCGATATCACGGTCAGTTTCTAACGACATAATAGAACCTAGCTATTTGCATTGGATTTGAAATTTTGTTACAATGAATACAATGAAATTAACAAATGGTTCACCCGTGAAAAGTTTCTGCGTTTCTATCTATTCGGTTTTGTTTGCATTCCTGAGTTTAATGATTTGTCATCATTACACGACGTAGGTAGGACCTACCGACATAAATAATGATTTGATTCTTTAATTATTTTGTTTGCATTTATGTACTTATAATTACTGATCGAGATGGATATGCAAATTTTACAGTCAGGTAGGCATCTAAATTTCAATACACCATTTTATTCTACTTAAAAGCATTGTTCACGTGTTTATTAATTTATGCCCTATTTTGATGGAATGTTTCCCTAAGTTATCGATAAAAAGATATTTTTTCAAATAGAATATCTCTATTCTATCAAAAAACTGTGTTGCTCTTTCATAATTATTAAGTCCGAATTGGCTCCTAAAATAACTAAAATAATAATATTGTATTAAGTATTTAATTTTAATAGCAATTGCCAATTACAGGACATTATCTATTATTATCCCATAATACTTCTGATCAATATAACTGACTACCTCATATAAATTCACTTTAGGTAAAAAAGATATTTTGAGATATAACCATATATTCATTTATTATTATAGCAAATTCAACACTAGATTTAGATATGTATTTTAAAAATTACTAGTATTTAAATAAGATAAAAAAACACATTTTTGAAGGTATCGTGTGACGTATTTTTTATTAAGAGTGATTAGATATAATGAAATGTAACAGATTGACATGAATTCCGTTTATTTTATTATTTTTATTTTCTTCAGGCGAGCTATTCCATTTATTATTAGATATGATTTAGTATTGTAGTACTTATATATTGCTGTAATTAGATTTAATTTGTGGAAACATCTAGGCACTCGATTTGATGGAAATTATTACGTCTTAAAATAATATTTGAATAAGTAAAAAACTCAGTATATTTATGGTTGAACAATGTATTTTCAAAATTCATATATTGGCATCAGTTAAATATAAATAAAATATATTTTCTGATACGCAAACTTTAATGATGACCCCATATTAGATACTGACTTATAAGTTATATGTACTATCATATATTCATATATCTACCTTCGGTAAAATTTTATTACAATGAACCGAAAAGCTATGGTATTTCCGAAATCGCTTGTAGCTGGTATTTAGTCCATGCAAAAAAACAAGTACTAACACCGAATTTAATGGAGTCGCGTGAATTATCTAATGCATTATTTTCATTTTTATTCTAAAAAACTTTGATATATTTAGGTTTAGAAATTCAATTAATAGCTAAATATTTTCATTTAACATTCATTCTAATTAAGTCTCATTGCTTCCGTTTATCAAATAAGAATCTATTTCTTTTTTTTAATAATTTTCAAAAAAAAAAAGATTCGCCGATTTAGAAGTATATTTAGTATGTATCTAAATCCCATTTATTTTTATCAGTTTCAAGAATTTCGTCCATAGTTGTCAGCATTCACTGCAACAGCAACAAGTATATTCTAGTAAGACTAGCATCTAGCTAGATTAGCGTTTAGCAATAATATAAACCTGTTAGCATCGCCCGCAGCACGCTGCTAAACTCGCTGCGGCATAGCACGCACAGTCACTCCTGCACACGTCCGAAATCCAAAGGGATTCTCTCTCGCGAAACCAGCACTAACGGAATCAGTCAAACCACGAAACTAAATAACAACACCAAACACACGCGACAACTGGAGGAACTTTATAGCAGAGTTTTTGTTTTGTGTTGGTCGTGCGGCCGGGGTCGGCGCGGCGCGTGCGATGCTTCACTGCTAACGGTCGCCGACACACTGCGCGGCCGGCGCCTCCCGGCCCGCGCGCCTGCGCCCCGCCGCCTGGCGGGCCTGCGCCGAGGCGAGGCGAAGCCTTAATTACGTTCTGGAGGCGAAACGGGACGGCGATAGCTGGTGGGCGCGAGCTATTAGCGCGCCGAGCGGGACGACCCGCGTCTTAGGTATTTTGTATAAGTAATGAGGGGCGCGGGAGGGGCGCGGGCGCGGGCACGGGCCATCTCCCGCCAATCTTTAATGTTGATTAGACTCGCAGCCGCCTATGTGCGTCTCTCATTAACGCTCGGCCACGCCTATCTTAATTACACGCTTCTTAAAATAAATAATTTATTTTCACGGTTGCTTTTAACCATTTTCCATCCTTATGTAAGTTATTCTTTGTAGAAAGAATAATTAAGACGTTTTAAAAATGTAGTTAAAAGTCCAAATCTCTAACTAAGTAAAACGAAAGCAGATATCTACATCTCAAATTTAAGTAGATAATTATGTACTTCAGCTAATTTAAAAATAAATGAAAACCTATTACGTCTTTTTATTTTTGTATTAAATGGGAGTGTGATTAAATCGGTACATTCAAATGATTAAAAAAGGCATTATAGATATTTTCTTCTACAAAGAATTCATTTTTCCATCCAATTAAGTATACGATATGTCTATAAATATAACCTTATTCTTTGATATTTCCTTATGGTTCAATAAAAAAGTCTACCAACATAGATATCTACCGACCCGCCTTACAACCTACCAACTTTCATATCTACCAAGTCAGTTGTGACGATTAATGTAAACATACGGGGTTGCATAGAAACATTTAGATACCAATCTACATCGATTTTATTCGAATATATCGAAGTTATAAGTACTTACCCATTTAAAAACTTATTATTCTAAATTACTCTTCCTCATTTATCGTTTTATTTAGTTATGTTATTCATTCTGTAACATGGGAAAATTTAACAGAATTACACAAACAAGTTTATGTGTTAAGAATGAAGTCTATATTTAAGTATTGTGTTTATTCATTTAGTGTAAGTATATCTGACTATATTAATACGAAAAGGAATATTCACGGTAATCATGAACAAATAAGTATCTAGTAAGTACAAAGAAGTTAAGTTTTTTGCTATAAAAATGTAAACTCTAAATTCACGAACCTATCAATTATCTAACCAATTAGAAGATTTGGCACTTGCATCATTTTTAATTCTTGATATTACATTAATTATGAGAAAAAATGAATTTCTAGCATAATCGAATCTTATTTAAAATTTATTTTTAAAAGAGAAAATAATTCGAGGTAAGTAATAAGTAAATATACACACTTACTAAGTACTTGAAATTACACATAATTAAGATGAATTTGTATACGTAGTTTATGTAAATATGTTATTATAAGTAAGTATATTGAATATTACGTCTGAAATCGTGTTTCTCGGCATAAGGTAAGTATTTTTAATCTACAAATATTTACAAGATTATGAAAAAAGTCGATAAACGCTAAATTATGAATTTCCCAAACATAAAAAAAATTTCAGCCATCGGAAACGTCTCCCTTAAATATTAAGCCAATCTATCTACTTCGTTTTTATCTAAGTTTATTTTGCACGTCTTATCAATTCTTTATAGCTGCACAAATATGGCGTAAAGAATGTCAATGTCATTTCGGGTGAAATATATCTACATTACGTGTGATACTTGCGTTCTACACACGGTCCTACTGCACGAAAATCAATAATCATTGTTGCGTATTCCGCTGACACGGCACGAAAATTTAATAGAAGAAATCAAATTTGATCTAACGCTCCCAAAATATATGTCAAACGTCCGATGCGAATAGACTTCTACTTAAAGCTTTTTAAAATGCTAGGTAGTACCCTCATCAACATAACAGTGACATGCCTACCTAAGTACCTGAACATAGTTAACAGAAGTACCTGTAATTGCAAAATATAAGAGTTATGAAACGGATAATTTTATAATTTAAATAAACATATTTATCGTAATTTTCTTCTTGATATTGCTTAATAAAGTGTCAAAACTTAGAATTAATAATTGAATCTTTGAAATAAAAAATATAGGTATCTAAGTAAGATAGATAAGGTAATAAATATATGTATCTAGATAAGAAATTCGTAAAATTTGGCAGCTTGTATATAAGTAGTTTTAAGTGAATAATGATGTGATTACATTCAGTTTAAATGTGTAGTTATTTGTAGATTAACTGATTCTTAATGACTCCCTGACATACATCAGACAGAGAATTTGTTGGAGAATGAAAAAGAAGTGATACAATATCCAATATTATCAACGTTAGATCTGACAATACACAGACATGATTATAGGATAGGTCAACTGTATTTATTTCCTGACTTATACCTAGCGTTCTCATACAGGCGATTAGACAATGAAATTACATTCTGTCATTAGCGATATTTTTAATGTTCTATTAAATTGCCTACCATTAATAAATTGCCTTAAAAGCTACAATACAATCGCTTCTACTACACACTTAATTAAATCCGCTGTATTTCGATATTGTTAGTCGATCAAATTAAACGATAAGTGTTTGCGAACGTCGCCTTTTAACTAAAAGGTACCACCGAGTTCGATGCCGACCACGGAGGAGTGGACCATTGAGTTTTTGGCTTACCTCAAGTCAAATTCAAAACAATACGCCTTGTGCCTCCCGAAACACGCTAAACTGCCGTCGGCCTTGGATGTTGTAGTGACATCGGCATCAAAAGTGGTCGGCCTCCCGCTAGACCGCACGCGGCGCGATGCATTACATGGATTGTATTGTGCGTAAATAATACAACAAGTTGACACTTTCGGTTATTCTGAAAGTATATCTTGTTTCGGGTTACAAATACTTCTGCTGAGACATATCTTCGCAGGATCATTCTATTCCAGACTGAAAGTCCATCGAGAGAAGCGAGATCGCTCAATGTTCAAGAGCGTTATCTACACATCAGAAGGCACTGGGTTCGGTCCCGATTGTATTGGTTGTTTTAATTTGCGAGTTTTCAACTTCAGTTAAAGTATTTCAGACGTTGTCATTACATCGGCGTTAAGGGCGGTGGCCGGTATCACGTCAGCGCCAACGGTTTAAGGTTTGAGCACTGCAATGTGATACTTCAAGTGTATCAATGCGTAAAATTGTATGTAACATTTGTGATCATTCGCATTAATCCGTTACAGTTGCTTCTAGAATAAAAATACTTAATCATCATTACCTACTCCGAAATAAATAGTTGTTTATTTAAATTCAAGCTTTCCAATCATTTACTCCAAACATTGCGACATTATAATTTATAAGTTATGACTAAATAATATTTTGATTTGCACAGGAGTGGCCTATATGAGCATTGTAAGTGTAGGTTTATATTTGTTAGTAATCGTAATGATTAAAAAAAATGCGTATTGTGAGTACTTATTCTTAAGTACGTGATCGATATTGAAAAAACAAAACAATTATAAAATATGTATTTCATTTATATTCAGTTCGTATGTCTATTGCGTATTCCATTGTCGGTTTCCCAAATATCATTTAAGCTATACGGCCTTAAAATTTGCTACGAAATATTAATTCAAAAACAGCACCTTTTTAATTTTTTATATCAAAATCTTAATATGATCGTAGTTAATTTTCAGGAGCAAAAGACCGTCGAAAAATATACTTTAACATTTTATTCCACATACCGTCATTTCAGAATCCTCCCACTCAATGGAGACAAATACAACTTCTCCTTCGACATCGCCGATCCGGTTCACGGAACCATAGGTGGTCGGTGACCGACGTAACCATATATCTATTTCGGCGACGCGGCCTTCAGGCTATATTCAAATCGGCACCCGCGTGGACGGGCATCGAGCGCCGCGCGCCCGCGCCGACTCCGAGCGCCACCGCGACGCGCGTCGGCCGACACACGCCTCGTCTCCGGCTGCCAGTGGCGATATTTTGCATGCGTTGCGATCTGAACGGGCCGTCGGCGGCCACCCACCGCGCGTGGGCACGCCATGGCAAAAAAAGTCGCGACACGTCCTGGCCGACGCTACCTGTCTATTTAAATAACTGCCCCCGCCCTTAACGCGCCGGCCGCGCTGTCGTGGCGCTTCAACGAGATGTCGTATGTTGAATCGTCATACGGAATGATTTGAACTCGTTTTTGTCCGTTACCTGACATTATTTAGCGGATATATATAATAAGTGCTTATTGATGTAAAAATACTGAAGAAAAATTGTGACATTTTCTATAACTATAAAAAAAAAACCTGTACATTCGTGAAGCGCATCGGATTAGACGTACTAATTTCTATTTTTTTTTTAAATAAAAATTGATGTAATATTTAATAGTTTATTTATGCAATTTAATTATATACTTAGATAATTAATGTTTAAAGTGGAAAATCAATTAACAAAGTTCTGTCCTTTGATAGATATTAAAAAAAAATCGATAGTCTTTCTTTTTTTAGACCAACTTATTTGTCACTACTTTGAAATGTAGGTACAATCGAAATAAATGGAAATGCTCTACCATGCACTTAAAATAAATCTATATTTATAATATAAATGGACAATCCTAAAGCTTTTTATAATATCAACAAAATCATTTGAAAATAATAAGCGTATATTACACCCATCGATTTTGTAGGCATCGAATAAAAATGTGATAATTTCGGCGTGACCGGCCAGGTGACGACGGGGGTGGGTAGAGGAGACATTAGATAAAGCGCTTTATTCACGTTATCTTCGATACCTACGTGACGAGCGCACTCGCATTGCCGTATTTAAAGATGGTTTCCGATAAATATGTCAAACACGAGACAGATAAGTAACTTAGGATTTTTACACCAGAAATTATGAGAAAATAATTCGAGCGATTCGTTTCATTTTTTTTTGTCAATACGGAATAAATGGAACGCAATATCTTTTGCTTTGTAATTCAGGTATAGTTAAGGAACCGTGTGAAAAGTCAATGTGTGTTGAGGCTGTGCGGGTTTGATTAAAAAAATTATAACAGCGAAACCGGCTACAACCTAAATTACAATTTTATTTTTTTCATAAAATAAAGGAATTTCTATTCTTTTTATTTATTGTACACCTATCTGTAGATTATCATATAATTGAAAAGGAAATGACGAAACACCGAGTTAAAAAAAATGCAATTGAAGTACTATAGCACTACATAAACATCTAAAGAAAAATATATAGATATAGCATTATTTTAGAACGTCATCTTATCAATCATTTTTTAAATCGCACTCAATAGTGGGCGTACTGAGTTCATTGTGATCTTTTGATATTAAAAAAAAAAATCGTGCAATTCTCTAGCTGGAGTTTAGAATACAAACATCACTATAGTTATTCAGACACTTTTAACTTTTACACATCGTAAAATAAACGAAGTATAATTAAATATTACACTCCATTAAAGCGAATATTTCAGTTACGACTCATATAGTAGCGCTTGAATTGTTTGAATATCAGTACCTATATTGGGTATTATTTAATTCAAATTCAAAAAACAACACATTACGCTTATTATCCGTCACCACAGAAACATATGACGCTTCCACTGCAACGTGTAACGGCTACACCGATCGACCCCACGGTCGAAAAAAAGTAACCCTCCCCCCTGCCCCCGGGCCCCTCTTTTCTCAAGAGAAAAAATAAATAAAAATCGACGCGTTCGCTGTTCGCGGAAAGGCCGCGTACACACCGGCTCGAAATCCTCGGACACCGGACGCAGAAATACGTAAGTTATCGGAGTAAACATTTCTCTCGGGGAGTAGTACTGCCGTACGGACGCACCCCCCTGACCTTGGCCCGCTGAGCCGAAAATACGAGTTATCCTATAAATAGCCCCACAAGTCGCCGTCTGCCCGTGTTTATTTCCGTGCCTGCGCCTACCGAAGACCGGAAATACACCTGCACGCCGAGACGTCGGTTGTGTTCGAACGACCGCATCCTTGTGTGACCGATTGCGAAGCTGACAAACTGTGCGAGATCGCAGTGCAAAGTGTCGGCACCTTTAGGTCGAACGAGTGTTCATAGGCGAAATGCATGTCGTAATATAATAGTTTCTTTAAATATGAATAGAATGTGTATGTGTGGTTATGTGACGGATGATCATTTGTAATATGTGTAACAAAATAAAATTAGGTATGCGTGATCACAGATCCCGTACGATTATAATAACGAGAATTATTTCGTACCGTATATAAAAGATAATCATACACAACGGTTTGACATTAATTGTATCGACGTGTTGGTCACGTATATGTCACGTACATTTCTGAGGATGCTCTATGTGACAATCAATAATTTCATTTTCGATTTTACAATCCGAAAAATTCTAGGAGAAACCCGTCTCAAAATCCGAACATGTATTAATTGGTGGGAGGCGTCTAGATTGGGGATAAGAATTAAAAAAAAAAGACTAAAATCGATTTGAGTCAGATTGCAGCAAATTACAATAATATTGTGTGCATCTTGTAAAATGAATTGCGAATGCTATGACGAATTTAAATGTTTAATTTTATCGAGTTTTGCATTTGGCTTATTGACAGAATGTGATTTTTGTTTTGGCGAATGGCAACATGTTTACCTTTTAGCGACCGTTCGCTTGGCGGTTTTTAGTATGTCCTGCCAACTGTCAAGAATTCAAGAATTTTGATTGCTGAAGTTAAAAACTTGTAACAAGGATAAAATGATATTATTTGTCTTTTATTGTAAATTGTAATCCGGAAAAACGAATCAATTACATTTATAATGAAATTATTTATCTCTCCTTAAGCAACCTTTCTGAATCGTGTTGTCTGCATTCGGCAATAAATATAATAAAAACAGGTCGATTGATTATTTTTAATATAGTTTTAATATATGTCTGTACAATACAAATGGTATAAATGGTACATAATTACGTTCTTTAGTTAACAAGTTTCTTAGTAAGTTGTGATTAAATAAAATCGTTGCCGCTTATATAGCAAATCAATATGAATTCCACCAGAGACCTATAAATCTCGATTTTGATTTTTATCGAAATCACTAAAAACCACTTTAAAACCAGATTAGTGCTAGTGTGTTTTGGATTACGATCACAACTAGTCTAGTTCTTGGGTATACCTTAAGCTCCACTGCCCATTCCGTACTATCTTTTAAATGAATTGCATAAGAAACGTCATTTTTGATGTAAATTCTCCGTATTGACTTGTGCGTTCGCAATTAGATCGCTTAATCAGATAAAAAATTGTTTTATGTAGATATAAAATAGTAAAATGAATTCATTATTTTAATAGTGTGCAATAAATGTTTGAAAATAATTCGTGCGGGCAGCTACCCCTGACCTTGCGCGTTCTCGTAAACTTCGACCGGCAGCCGTAAAAATTGGGGTGCGCTAAATACACAGGTGGTTAAAGTTGCGGCTACTTTGTACCCATTTATACAGAGGCTTGACACATCAAGACGATCAGTCTTGTCGTTTTCATTTTAATTCTCCTAAACAATATTTTTTGCTTTACGTTTTGATCACGTATCTGTCACCTATCTATTTATTTCAAGTAAAAAAACATTGCAACAAGCATTCCCAAACAAATTATTGTCCAGTTTTTCAATTTCTGTTCAATATGGTAGTATCGTACAATTACCGGAGTAAGTAAATGTATGAAGTAAATGTATGTCATTCACTTGTTCCAAATATGAAGTTTACATTGTACTTTAATGTACACTGATCTAAAATCTCGTTGTAAAATCTCATTTACAACGTCAGTGAATAGAGAAGGTAGACGTAAGTAGACTTCTTCAAACCTCCTCTGTTAAACCTCCATTGACTAAATATTATTTCGAAGTACAATAAAACATTATTGTCATAATTTCTGAATTTTAATGTCTTATATACGCATTACGAATTTAAACAATTATTTTAATTATCCCTTTAGTAGTTTATTTCCATTATTGTGTATTTACGAAAATGTCGTTTGGAACACACACCGCCCCCTGTTTAGTGATGTACAAACTATTACGTGCTCCGGAAAGAACCTCGTCACCCCACAAGGAAAACTCAAGAAAACCTTCTTTTTCTCGATCATATGTGGGAGCGCTGTTGTCTCGTATGGGAACTTAGACACGAACCCATACACATCGAAGGGGTTATAACATGTGCTACCATCTCGCGGCGAGTAGAAAAATTAGTACATGCACGTAGTAAAAAAATATTTACGAATTGCTTTCGTTTTCGTATCGTTTACGTAGTTATTTATAAAAACGATAATTGTATAATTAATGTAATTACTTTGAACCGTTTACAATTTTTTATGTATTAGTAGTTCTCGCAATTTTCACTAGACTTATACTACTATTTTTTTGTTGTGAAGCCGCTGTATTAATAATTTGCTAAGGGCGAAGTGACCTTAGAACCCTCTAAAACAATAAGTGATTAGTGATTTTGTTACGCGTATCAACAACTTAAAAACATACAATGTACGCGTACGCATCCAAATCCAATGATTCCATTCGCAAACGTTAGTCCCGTACTTACACTTTTAAAATACGACAGAAGCATAAATTCACAAGCTCCCGACGTTTCGGCGGCCGGGGATAGGTTAGGTGGGCGCGCGTCGAATCGATATCGCCCCTTATTGGTAGTGGAATGATTGAACATCCTTATCGGGAACGACATTTTTCTATAATGGCGGCGCGTGTTTTAGAGCCCTTTCTTTTTACATGCGGCCCGCTAACGACAATCCGAAATCAATACCCGACACCATCGATGCGAAAATCGAGGATCCGGCAGTCGCGACGGACGCACACCGCCGCGTAGGGGGCGTGTGTGTCGTCTATGATTCAAATAATATGCAAGCCGGGGCCGTGTGAGGCGAAGACGGCGGCTGCGGTGACAATGTTTTCGGTGGGATAGGTCGCTATTTAGAATTTAGCGGGACGTGAAAAAGGTGAATATTGAATTCTAGAAGTACTAGATAATAAAACAGACGGATCAATATGGTATAGATATAGTCAAAACAGATTATGAAAAAAAATAAAATTATGCACTGATTTGGAAATTACCTGTTTTATCTCTAAATACTTTACTTAAAAAATATTAACATAGCAATATATTAATAATAAATATAATTAAACATTATACAATATATTAATAAATATTAATATAACACTCAAGAAACAATATTAGAACATTTTAAAAGCTGGTTATTAAATTATTTTGGTTAATTTGTTCACAACTTTTAAATTATTTTCAAAATCATCATCATCATCATCGATAATTTATTACAAAATGTATGTGCCCATGAAATTTAATAAGAAAATATTTTATTGAAACTGAATTACTTTGATTCAAATTACAAAATAATCTTCACCATAAGTATTGCTTCAATATGGTCACCCGATAAATTGGTAAAAAGAAAACGCATTAACACATATATGAATAGTCACACATGTAAAAGAGGGGGGCGCGCACACGCGCGCGCCTCCGTCCGCGACCTCCCCCTCTTCCTCGACCCTCCGAGCTTTCCTTTAAAAAGCTCGCCCACCTCCCCGCGCGCCCAGCGTCTTTGATAAGGAAATGCAGACATTCGAGAGCTAAGTACCGGCATTCAGTGATACGGGCGATGTTTACGCGTACAACTCATAATCTCCGCGTAGGCAGGGGCTTAATATTCGCCCGACTTTCTTAGTAGGCGACGACACGAGAACGGAAAAGGTCTTTGACACTTATATTAGGTAGTTTTTGTGTATATATATATAATTCATTCGACATATGGCGCATGCTAACCGCTTTTCAAATGATTGTTTATGGTATTTAGTCCAAATTCCGAGATGATATATCGTTACCCACGTTCACGGAATAATAAACGCTCGAAATACATAATATCTTCTCAATTTGGTAAGTATGAGCCATCAAATGAAGACATAAGGAGAAAACGTATATAAAAACACGTTTAAAATGAAAAAAAAAACATGAATCGTTTTAAAAAGAAGATGTAAAGATCTGGTCTCCGGCCGGTTCATAATTTCAAATTTAAAATAACAATCGAAAAATTGCTGTTCTTAATTGTCAAGTGCATAAAAAAAAACCTTCCTCGTCTATATTCGGCTATGACGTCTTTGATTATTTAATTAATCACTCCTCAAACACTGAAATAATCCGTGCAAAACAACGGGCTCCCCAACCGAGCGCGGTTTCGGATCCCGCTGAAAAGCCCTAAAGCGGGCCGAGCTTCGCTAATAATCGCTCCCCTACTAATTAAAAAGCTCTTTTAATTGCTCGAGACGGACACCTGTTGCTCTACAGCCGTCTCTTTCTCTCTCGTTCACTTCGTTTCCCGTCTCTCCACGGAGGCGTCTCGGCCCGTATCCGGATGAGGTTGTGAAAATTGGCATAAAATTCAATTTTGAGTTATTGTAATTGGAGCAAATTAAATGTTCCGGGTATGTAGATATCCTGTTACTGAAAGGCTTTGTTTCATGGTTAAGTAATTACCGAGTCATTACCGCTTTTTGTAGAGACATTGAAATTATTGCATCTGTTAGTAATAGAGAGCCATACTTTATTTCATTTCGTTTCATTGACTTCATTTTGGAGGTTACATCAATACAAACACGCATCAAGCCAAAAAAAGGGTCTTAAGTCATATTAATTTTGATCAGAAATATCAGCAACAGCCCAAAATTTTCTTTACAAAACATTTAGTAGTCTTAAATTTCTATTCTATTTGAATTTATAAAACAGAAACGACGACATTATAAAATTAGGCATTTTTATAATATTACACATATTTGTCTGCACAGGATTTTATAAGGAGATCCTTGCCGACTCTTCCGTTATGCATATCGGCTCTGTGAATTTCATGCAAAAAAATTACTTTTCTTTCTTTTCAGATGACCAATACATGTAGTTTCAATTGTACATTGTTAATGCTACTGATTTTATTCAACCATCAACCAAAAGATATGTTTACAAAAATCGTAGACTTGACAGATTATCTAGACTTTGCAAAAGACAAAAGCATTGATTAAATCCTGTAGGGACGATTTCAGATAGTACTTGAGGCAAGATTTTTCAAATCTGGTTTCAAAATGACACGACGCAAATAATGTACATGTTAATTTAAAATTTGTGTAAGGACATTCGATGATTTTCTAAAAGACGTAGTTAATTTATAATTTTATAACGAACAACGATATGCAATGTCAAGTCGAAAGTAATTTAATTTGCTCGAGTGATACTTATAATTGATTATGGATTGCGCAAAATTTATAATCGATTTTAAAGAGTGAAGCATGCGAAAATAATACACTTTGTAGGGAACAGATGGAGGAGGATTCAATTCAGTTTTAGGAATACAATTAATTTAAAACAGCAATGTAGAACGAAAAAAAATCAAATTCTACAAACCCTATATGAACGATTGTATTAGGTACTTTTGAATCGACAAACTTTATGAAGCGACACCTGTCGGTAATGCGAAATCATGCAGTCGAGGTGGGGCCGATCGCCTAGCGACCTACGAGCATACCGGTGAAATTGTTTTGTGAACGTATCTTCCGGCCTTTTCGAACCCCTTAACGTCCGAGGGTAATAAAATTATACCACTTAAAGTTATAATACGACGAGATTGCCGCGCACGAACGCCACGGCGAAATTATCGGGCCATTATCAAATGGAACCCTTTTCTTTAATTACCCGCACATAATTTTTGTTTGTTTGCCCATTCCGGCGGAGTCATTATTTTAATAACCTAGAGAGAGCCCCGCACGAGATATCTACTCGGGAGTGATTAGTGTTGATTAGCAGTCATTTCGTGTACTCGTCGAATTATAAGAACACTTTTATTGTTACCGTGCGGCACCGACATTGTGTGGTTAATTCTCTTGGTATTGTTGCTTTCACCGTTTCCGCTTGTTTAAATTTTATGTTTGATATGTGCAGAGATCCAATTTCTAAATACCTACGCTAGGCGGCGTATTTCAACGATCATCAATATTTCTTGAAAAAATTAAATTGCACGAACTAAATCATTAATTTTCAACGTGGTGTTTTTTTGCACAAATACCTATATATTGAATTGATGCATTAATAATTACGTTTACAGGCTTCTGTTTAACTCGAGCTATATTAAATCTACTGACATTAGAAAGCCAAGAATTTCAAAACGCTCAAACAAACAGTCTTTGGTATTCGCGATAATGCAATTTCGAAAGGCAGTATAATAATGGTTGCAATCATAAATATTCACCCGACTATAACTTCATTGCCAGCATATCTGTCTTTGCATCCCTAAATTACTTGGTATAGAATGTTATTTAAGTCTAGATGGTTCGATAGTTAATGCCTTTGAGTGATTGGGTTGAAGATTTTTGATCTATTCAGGGCTTTTTCCGCACCAACGTTTTAAAATGATTTCTATAGTACTGATTCTATAATACTTTTTTAATTATTTGTTTTTCTTGTTCTTAAATAGTTAAGTTTATTTAACCTTGAAATTTTATGCAAATCAAAAAAAACTACTGAAGTACTCGTTGTAAAGGATCGTTATATGCACATAAATATATGAAGTTTAGATAAACTTAACGCCTCTTCCACGATATCTTTTTAAATTTAAATTTTATAAGAAATCATTTTAACACATTACTTTTAAAATAAAAACTAGTTTAAATGCTAACTACTTGTCAAAAGACAATTCAAAAGGATGTTACAGACGAGGCACTCACACTATGTTGAGAATTACATTATATTTCCTTAAAAAAAAAAATCAGCGCTCAAGTAACATCTCAAAATTGATATTTGGTATTGCTTGATTTTATGAACAGTGAATATTATATTGAACACTTTAAGACCTGAATTAAGTACTAGCTTCAAAATATTTGTGATGTCTACATTATTTGCATTTTAGTATTAACCTATCGATTCGTAAGAATTTCTAATTGCATTTCAAACGGACAATCCAGGAATCCTTCCTTATATCTTCTTATAATGGTATATAAGTTCTATTTTTTTCCGGTGAACCATGTAACAACAATGATTTCTGATTTAGTGCCGGTGATGAATTCGGCGCATGCGTCGACCATTTGTTACCACTAATTTACAAAATCATGTTAGACCGGTCCAACGTCGGATCCGCAGTGGTTTTGTTTAAGGCATTTGCATAAAAATGTTAATTGCCCCAGCGGCGGAGGCTTTAATATCGGACGCGTGTCAGCAACATAATCGGTCTGATTGTGTTTCCGTGTCAGACATAATAAAGGACACGTTATTCAAAGCATCGTTGCTTTCTTCGGGCGCCGTTCGTAACTTATTCGGCTCTCGATATCTCAAAGACCGGCGAATGGTTCATCGAGTAGTCCGATTTTTATATTTAATTATATACGTGATATAAATTGTCGTATGTAGTTTAAAAGGTTAAAAAAGCACCTACTAATGCCTTATCCATCGACGGTGTGATCCGACCGTTTTGATAGATAATGCCTCTTTACAAAGTATATATTTAGAATATAACTCTAAATTGTAATGAACCATACATAAAACAACTTTTTTTTTAATATTAGCAGTTATTTGTAGATGTATCTATTCTCTTTACCGAAAGAGAAAACATGTGTAGTGTATTACTTTTAAATAATATAAAATACATTACATTGTTTTGTTTCCGGTACCGATGAGATAAAATCTGTCAAAAATATTTTTATGTGATTTTCCCCATTTTTTTAGTGTAACTTTTTTATTAAAAAAACCGAGTAAAGTAAACCTCTTCACACTAAATGTATAAATGTCAGATTATTAGATTTTTCGTATTGAAATTCATATTGATGTATAAACTTAATGGCACGATACAAATACTCGAGCCGGGGTGAGTTTAAGTTGTGTCATACCCTTGAGTGCTAATTTAATAGTGAGTGGCCCGCTACTTCCTCACCGTGGTATTAATAAGTCGACTGAAACCTAACCGGATAATTTCGATGCCGACCGTTTCGTTTATGTCGCTAGTGTAGCATAACTTTACCGCCTACAATAAAGCAAGGCATATATCATTTCGAAAGATTAATTCGTATTTTGAAATGCGCCATCAAAATTCATAAATAATCAATACATTCCGCCGTCCATTAGCAGAAGTGAAGTTCATATCGTAAATAACAATTAATTTAACATAAAAAAATATATACTCCGGTCGTTCCCGACACGATATTAATTTATGACGAGTCTTAAGTAATATTTTATTCTTAGAAATTACGCATTAACTTTGCAACAAGCCGTTATAAAACAAAAATAAATTGTCAGGAATTAAAAAATTGCTACAACAGAACACTGCTCTATTAAACAAAGACTATGTAGCGTAGACATGTAGCGATCGCATAACATATACACGTAAATATTTCCGTGACTTTCTACTTTTTAAAAATAGTGGTTAATCACTTGTCACCTTCTGCTCGTCTACGATTCGAAAACCTTCGTAGGCCGTGAGGAGTAGTCACTTCTGCCGCGGCCGCGCCACGAGGCCGCTTCGAGACGTTTCTGCGGATCTGAGGAGTTCATCCTTTTTCGACTCGAGTCAAATAAATTATATGCCCGCTTAAACAGGCGGACGCCGCGTCCCTCGGGGCCGTCTTATAATCCGTGGCCGTGCCGAAGATATCGGCGACATTTATTGTCGAAAAGCGTACCCGCGCCGGCCCGTCCTCGGCTTCGGGGGACAAATAAAATAATGCGTTTATTAGGATTCGCGGAGTCGGCCGGCCATTGTTTCTCTTATGCTATCAATCACGGCCGCGGCGCGGGGCCGGGCGGGCGTCGGCGGGGCGAGGGCGGCAACGGGGCGAGGGCGGCAACGGGGCGGCGGCGGGGCCGGGGCGCGCGGTCCCGACTAACGGTTATTGAAATGAGACCAGCTCCGGGTCTGCGGGATTTTTTCCAAATCTAAATTTTGATATGGCGATACGATCCCGTTTTCTGTTTCGCTCTGTGGACGCCCGGGGTGGGTTCGTTTAGCGAATTTTGTATTAATTTTTGATAAATTTATTACCCGACATTATACATGTCTTTCTCTATAAAACATAGATTGGATTTGTATTAAAATTCGAAATTAGCAAATTGTCGGGTTGGAATTTTCTATCATATAATCATCGGATCATTCAAGTGTTTGATAGTTATATTTGAAAATCCAGTTCTGAGAGACACGACTTACGCCTCTTAGGTGGGAGTCAGCCCGTCACGCGGAGAAAGGTTCTGTTTGTAGTCAACGAATAAAAATAAAATAAAAACGAAAATATGGAAACAATTTTCCCGATGAGAGTCCCCCGATTACACATTTTTTAATATTTTTTGAGTTTGGGTACTCTAGCAGTGAACACGTGACATGTAACAAGCTTTGAAAGAGACCGTTACGCCAAATAAATACTAGTGAAATACAAACACTCATTATTTTTAGATACAACCTACTTCTTGTACTCACGTAACACCTACAGAGTATATAATTCAACGTGTGTGCTCTCTTTTCAATTTATACCCTTTGTCGCCACAAGAAACGAAGCAGATAGCTAATATACTTGTGTATAGTGAGTGGTTCATTACCGAGTCGTCGATGAGAACTTACGAAAAGGCACCTCCGAATTCGGCGGGGGCAAAACCAAGTGATATATTCGGCGCGCGCCGGCCCGCGTGTGTTAATCCGCCTTAGTTACGAGTGTAAACGCGCCGAACACAATGCCAGATATTCGGTTTTTGCGGAGTCGCTCGGCTCCGACGCGTTATCCCTTAAAATAAAAGGGAATTAACATATTCGAGATCCTTCAGGATTTGGACGTTTTTGTGTCTCGATTTATTGCTTTGCTTCTTTCGTCGCATATGTATATACTAGCTTTCCGCCCGCGGCTTCGCCCGCCTGGACATAGAATGTGATCTAACAACTTTTATATTGGACGATTTTGCTATTACTCTCTCATTCCCGCTTTCAATTCTGCTCACGGTACTGTTCATAATAATAACAATAACAATAATAATACACAGAGTTTGATCCAGACTACACTTTTGATTGTGACCCCGATAACGGTGTCCGGGAAGTTAGAACGGTCTTAATTTTGGTCCCGATCCAGCTCTCGATTCTGTTTCCCATCCCGCTTTCAATTCCTATACCGCTGCCGATTACGGTTTTGATTTGCACGAAACTGGAGAAAATGCTCGTATCAAAATGAAATGTAGGCACGAGGGCACTGGGTGCTTTTTACTGGGAATAGTGTAATTTTATATGGTGAAAGAACCGGTAATGGTCCCGGTCACGCTCTTATTTCTAATTCCGGTCCCAGACTCGATTTCGCCCATGGTCCTGTTCTCAATTCTGGCTTCGGTCCCGGTTCTCGATTGTGCTCTCCGTCCGTTTTCAATTCCGATATCGCTAACGGACACGGTTCCAATTCGTATGAAGTCGGGGGATTCGCTCGTATCAAAGAAAATATAGGTTATATTACCGGGGATAGTGTAGCTTTTATGAAAGATTTTTAATATTTTATTCGACCTCATTGTATCCTCGATTGTGAAAAACGTACATCAAAAAATTATAATAAGGAATATAGATCTCAGATTTCATAGTTCCGCCTTAAAAGTTCTCAAAAATCAACTTCCCTTTTATCTCCTTTAAAACAAAATTTCTAAATTCCTTCATTGAAGAACATTTACTTCCAACGATATATCTAACTGCCAAAGTTGAAGTTTGGGGCAATACTTTTGAGGTGTAGTGATTAATCACCGAGTTGATAATTCGCTTTCATATAAAAGAACCATAAGATTTCGAAACAAAAGATACATTTTAAGTAAATTTTATTTCATAGCCTATCAGAGAGAACTCGCTCCGAAAGTTATCGATTTCAACTCTCAAACGAAAGTTGAAGCTAAATTAAAAATATAAAATATCCCTGTTAAGAGTAATTACAATAAAAGTTAAATAAGCATATAACAGAATTATATTGTTCAAACATATTCTTTTTGCATGATATGCAATATCAAAATAAAACTACATTTTTTCATTACCCCATAACACATAGACGTCAGTCAGTTACTTTGAGATGTGGGAAGTTCAGAAAAATACTTCTCATCCCGTCCTATAGACATAGAAAATATAATCTATATATCACAAATAGAAGTGACATCGCGCTCGCATCGGGCCGTCCGAGTACGCCACACTACAGAGCTAACGAGAAATCAACATTGTACCGCCTATACGCTTAATCTATTCCGGCGATTGACAACACGGCGTCGCTATCAAAAGAGTTATTCTCAGCCGGGGAGTGCCCACGTGCACGCGGCCGGCGGCGGGCCAATAAAACCTTATTTTTATATGGCCCGTGTTTAGACGCGGCGAGTTCGACGGATGATAACAAAACCCGGCGTCCGCCGATACACCGAATACGAACCGGAAATCGCCGGCCATTCACGAAAAAAAAAACCGACTCACACACACGCCCGGCGCGGCTCATTCATGGCCGCGGAACGGGCCACCTTCGGACACACGCGCAGGACAGGTCAGTGCCGACGGATTATTTCTGTCGATAAGTTCGATGAAGCACCGTCCACGCCGACGGTGCATCACACCTATCCCATTTCGTCGTATACACGAAAATGTACCGGTTATTCCTAATGTCGTTAAAACAAATTAGCAAGCATCTTACAATTTATTTTGACAATTTTTCTTAACGTACTATGAACACGATCGGTTATTATATTCGCCTGCATATAAATAATGTGCCGGCGGATTATTACTTTTTTTGTTTCCTTACTAAGCCAGATGACGACATCGGCATCACCATTTTGAGATCTCCACAAATCTACATAAATATGTGTAAATAATATAATTTAGCTTATTCAAAAGAATATGTATGCCTAAAACATTTTCTGAATTGTCGATAAAATATTTATAGGCCTGATAATTGAACTATCAATCTCTATTAAGAAACTATCTATATTACAAATAAAATAAAAAAAAAATTTGGTTGCCTGTAAAGTCGGTATACGGGCGAAAGTTTTGCGACAACGACTTTGAATGGTAAAATCATTTTAATGTGAATATTCATTCGTATAGTAGGAAGAAGGATGAAATAATAGTAACAATTTAAAACATTTATTTATACAAAGAATTATATTTAAAACATTAATTTATACAAAGAATCTCGCACTGAATTTCATATTAACAAATTTTATTTTTACCTTTACACATACATACGTATTTATATACAAATATACATACAATAACTTGCAATACATTTGTAAAGCTATGCACTACCTCTATGCAGCGCGGCAGACCGATCATAGTTGAGTGGGAGAGACGCGCATTCAAGGGCCTCTCGTTCGGTGACTCATCGTTACGTTACCGAGCGTTACACCTTTTCATATGACTCCCAGCCGCAACTAATTTAAGACGTTGTCACGTCAAAAAAATGCTTAA